>JAVJIF010005381.1:0-299664 GCA_038442645.1 Agave tequilana
AGCGATCATGTGGATCATGTGAAAATCATATGGAAACTCTCACAAGAAAATCATTTAGGAGCAATCAGTGGAATGATCCAAACTGTTCACCTTGATCTACATACTTTATTTAGTTTACTAATTAATAATCTCGCAATTCTGAGTTTTTTACCCATGCAATAAGTGGCTACAAAACATACATTATATAGCCATAGAATAAAGATGTCATTTGATGCATGGGTAAAATGGCTTGGAATCGCTTGGTTTTAATTGCTATCCTAAATAGAATAGTAGATCAAGATGAATGGTTTGGATCATTCACAAAATTGCTCCTATATGATTTTCTCATAAAGCTTTATTTGAGAAAGTTTCTCATTTGAAGATTTTCCTATATATGTGTGTGTATGTGTGTGTGTAATATATATATATATTATATATATATATATATATATTATATATATATATATAATATATATATAATATATATATATATATATATAGTGAAATATGCATATCAGCTGATAGCAGAGAGTTCCTCTCAGCTGCGGTGACGTGGCACATTATTAGCCACACTAGAAAGGACGGCCCGCTATTAAAACAGTTGAAATTACTAAATGCCTCTGCGGGTAAAAGATAGTGGATCTGTATAGTTTATTGTTTTTTATATTTCTGACGTTGGTCAATATTATCACTATTATCTTTTATAACTGCGACCAACTGAATATGAATCATATCTCTTCAAGTGCAACTTCATCAAGTCACGAAACAATTTGAATTCTTCTTTATTAAATTTTTTTCGCAGATATTATATATTTTAGGAATGCGCCCTAAGCTCGTAGTGGTCAATAAAATAATTTCTCAATAGTTTTAAAAGCGTCCTTTGTCGCAGTCTACAATTATTTAATTTGTAAATTTTTATGATATGATCTGTAAGAATTTTACTGATTGCGAACATAGTCAAAGTTTACTTGTTCGCATATAACGTATAAATTATTAGAGAGATGTAAATCAGCTGACACAGGAGCCAACTCCCTCCTATGTCGCACTCAAAAATCAATTTTCGAGTAAATTTTCAAGCTCGACCGCACACATTATCATCTTCATATTCTAAGATATACACATATAAAAAATCAAGTGATTTGAAGTTTGTTTACTCCATTTTCTTTGGGTTCAAACATTAACGGTTTTTTTAACAATAGAACAAAATGGAACGATTAGATCAATAAGTAGGTAAACGTACTTCAAATCACTTGATTTTTTTATGTGTATATCTTAGAATATGAAGATGATAATGTGCGGTTGGATCTTGAAAATTCACTCGGAAAATATGATTTTTGAGTGCGACATAGGAGAGAGTTGCCTCCTGTGTTAGCTGATTTACATTTCTCTCAAATTATTATTATTTTTTTACATATTTCATGCGAATAAGGACTGCGATAATGGTCGCAGTGCTTAATGACAGCATGTCGTGGATTATTTTTTTGCTAGGTTAAATGTAAAAATGGTGACTAAGGACTGCGAATATAGTCGCAGTTTACGTATGATTTATATATGTTCTTCACTGTGACTGTTGTCTCAGCCATATATAAACTATGAATTATTTTTACATATTACGTGCGCGAACAGGGACTGCGATTATGGTCGCAGTGCTTAACGACATCATATTAAGGATAATTTTTTTGCTAAGCTAAATGTAAAAACGGTGACTAAGGACCGATACTATAGTCGCAGTTTACGTATTATTTTATATATTGTTCTTCAGTGTTACTGTTGTCTTAGCCGCCTATAAACTATGAAATTTTTTTTACATATTGTATACGATCAAGGACTGTGACTATGGTCGCAGTGACATGAGTCGCAGTTTTAAATTTTTGATATACAGTGAAATATGCTGATTTGAGAGGATTGCGATCATGTTCTCAGTATCATCTATTTATATAGTTAATTTTAGATTGCGATCATGGTCGCTATTTTTAACCTTATTGAATACAAAATGATCAAACTATTTATGACAGGACAGCAATCGCAGTTTCATATATAAATATAGTTAATCATGGATTTTGACTGTTATCGTAGTTCTATTAGTTCAGAGTAATTATTATCTGAGTACTGCGACCATTATCGCAGATAAGATGTAAAAATAATAACTATACAATATACTTTATATGTATTTTAAACATATGAAAGATCATTTTAGAGATAGAAGTAAATTTTATTTATAATATAATATGGTCAGAAAGAGACCTTATAAAAAAAGAGCATTAAAAGCCCTTAAAAGAAGACAATATAACATTGAATATCAGAAGATCAGAAAATCTTAGTCCTCGTCGTCATCACCATCATAAGCAGATTCGTTGTGTTCATTCTCCTCGTCTTCCTATTCATCACTTATTTCCCATCTTCTCCCTCGTCGTCCGGCTCACTGTTCTCTTCAGTTTCTTTCTCTTTTCGTGGGTGCTTTGGTTCATCAATAAACTCTCAGAATGGATCGTCTGTATCAAGTACTTCTTTCGACCCATGTCGAGAAGGACCTGTAAAAGAAATGCTCAAAGAAAGCGAGCCCCCAGCATCAGAGGACATGCTTTCATCAAGAATGTCTATGTGAAGTGGCAGAGGAATAAGTTCCTCCTCACTAAGCCCCATGAAAACTTCATCATCCTCATGAAGAGGAGGATCAGATAAAATATTATTTGATGTAGTGAGATAGTCAAAAGGAGTGAAGTCCATACTGCTATCAGATTCACTAGAATACCCTGAAGAAAGAGGACCGGTGGGAGAATAATTGAAGTTGAAATCTGAGTGCTTAGAGGAAGAAGATGGAGAAGCTTTGAAAGCAAATTGAAAATGAAGAGCACAAATATCATTTTAGATATGAGATAATATATTAGTTACAAGCACTATAAAAAGGTCAATAATGTGAAACACCATGAATAGTAATAATAATTATTATAGGTGACGGTTGAGTATTCGAAGAAGTGGTAAAAAGAAATTAAATATTTAATTGAAGCAGTTATGGCAGGAGAATCCAAAGAGTTCCTTTTTTTCAGAGGTTTATTATATGAATTACAAATTAACTTTTTATATAATGTTTTTTGTCCCATATATTTAGATTATGTATGGTGCACATCTTTCCTTTATAGAGATTAATATTATTGCATCTCTTTTTTCGAGACTGTTGCTATATCACGATAGATAGAATATTAATTACTTCAATTAATTCAGAGTAATTAATATAGTTTTTTATAAGATGTGATATACGCGGACTGATTTGATGGTCGCAGGGCTAATCTATTTTGTAAAACGATCAAAATTTTGTTACATAAGTCATGCGAATAAGGACAGCGACTGTGATCGCAGTGCTGAACGATAGCATGTACGTCTATTATTTCTATGCGAATAAGGAATGCGACTAGGGTCGCAGTCATGATATAAAATTGAAAGTTATATTATATTAAATCTTCTACCATGGTCGCAGTGATCGAAAGTTTTGTTATACTATGACTTCTGTTACATAAAGCATGCGAAAAAAGACAGCGACTGTGGTCGCATTGCTGAACGATAGAATATTTCGTCTGTTATTTTTATGCGAATAAGAATTGCGACTAGGGTCTCAGTCGTGATATAAAATTGAAAGTTATATATTTTTTTGATTATAGTTTTGAATGTATGCGTACTGCGACCTGAATCCAATTTATAATATACATTGAGAATAAAATATTTTTTTTAGTACCAAGACCGATTATAGTCGCAGTTCATTAAAAATTGCATGAAATATTATCCAACCAATCTGAAAATATTGTAGCAGTTACGAGAATATCTGATTTATAAAATATCTGCAAAATAATTAACCATTGTATTTCATTATTTTTTACACTGTACATTTGTAATACAAAAAATAATATACGGCTGCCCCACATTAAATTTCAATTTTCTATTCATTTCAGTTTCTTTTATTAAATGTATATGAATTGAAAATAACACGAAATTAAATAATAAAAAATTATATAGTTTTCATGCATGTTTTTTACTTTTTATTGCTGCTGTTTTTCTCATTATCTTGATCCAATTTTTTTCCTTTATATTTTTAATGTAGTAGAATTAGGAATTTTATAACTGTAGATATATTCAACAGAAAATTCTTTATAAATTACAAATATTTTTGTTAAAATTTTTCTGTGGATGATTTTTTTGCTAGTTTAGAAGTAAAAAGGGGGTATTTAGGTCAATTTGATAACGATTCTTAAGGCAGGATGTTTTTGATTTTTTGGCGCCCACACTCTGCCACTGATATGTGGCATATATTCGGCCATGTCACCGCGGCTGAGAAACTCGCTCAGCTGTCGGCTGAGGTACAATAACCCCATATATATATATATATATAATACACACATACATATATATAAATGAGTATGTGATGTGATAATTAGTTAATTAAGACATGTAGATTCTCTGGTAATGGAACAATCCATAATTGTAGAACACTACTTGTGGCACTCAATTGATGCATGCTTATATACATGATTGTGGTATGTTTTGAAATAGGAGGAAGGTTGATAAATGGTTGATATGCATGATACCTGTGTACATGTACCTTATATGTACATGTCAGATTTGATTGTTACTTATGCCTGCTGATTATAGTTCTTGGTAGAATTAGTGGTATATATGTGATACATGTATAAAATTTAGAAGACAGACTGGATAATTTGAACCTCATGTCGTATATGAACTTGTAATCACATGAAGTGATGATGTGTAATACATGTATACATGTGTGTATTTGCATGTATATATAATGGAGAAGGGGCCTGGCGGAGCAGGTAGGAGGGAAAAGATGGTGTCGATTTTATGCTATATATATATACATATAATGGAGGAAGGGGCTCGGCGGGAGCCAGTAGAAAGGGAAAACGGTGTCGATGTTATGACACACACACACACACACACATAATGAAGGAAGGGGCTGCGTGAGAGCCAGTAAGAGGAGGAAGACGGTGTTAATATTATGATGGTGCTGATATTATACTATATATATAACGGAGGAAGAGGCTGGGCGGGAGCCGGTCGGGAGCCGGTGGAGAGGAAAGATGAGGAGTCTATTATTTTTTTGTGATTTGTATATGCATATGGATAAAATAGGATATGTGATATACCGGTGGATTTATGATATATGTATTATCTGGAGGGATAAACTATAGTTATGATTTTGTTATTATGATTACTATATAATTTTGTTTGATTTATGAGATATATGTGTAATACATGTGGTGTATACATAAGATAATTTCGGTAATAAACTATAAATAATTAAGAAAGTATTTATATAACTCATAAACCATGAAAATACAGAAATTTTAGAAGATTAAAGAGGAACAATGACTTAAAGAGTAAACCGTCCCAAGTAATGACCGAGAACCTTAGAACATGACCAAAAGAGTAAATCATCCCAAGTAATGACCGAGACTCTTAGAACACCTATTTGATCACCATGATTATATAGATGTGTCAATTTCGTATTACCTTGTCTCATTCAGATTCTTCGTTATTATTTGGTGTAATCATATTCTTATTATTATTTCATATATCATTTCTTGATTTTCTTGTTTGTCTCTAGTTATTGAGTTGTTGAGCTCATTCCCCCACAAGCTGATATATTTGCAGATTGCATTGAGGCAAAAGCCCGATTTAAACTGCATGGAAACTTTGTATAGAATTAATTTTTGATAAATCTATTTTCTTTATGTGCAAATTTAATCATGTTGAATTTTTTGAGTATTTCTACTTATAGAGAATATGTGTTAGATGTCGGATAGATAGTTGATCTTGTATAATTATGTTTAGAGATATATTATAAATAGTTTCATTTTGAGTTGATATTAGAGATAGTTTTATTAGTTAGTGATATCGAGATATGTATTCTCAAGGATGTATTATTGAGTTAATTGTGATCATCATGATAAATAAGAATTATATTAGTATTGCTTTATTTTGTGGATGCCGAGAGGGGTACTCTCAAGCTTGGGTGTTTTCATATAAGTAAGTGATGCAAAACTGAAATTATTATATAGAATATAAGTAGGGAATGTCAAGCCGAAATTGGTATAAGGAAAATAAGTAAGCCATGTGAGCCGAGAAATTGAGTTAACAGGAACATAAGTAAGCCATTGTTATATAGGATGTATTATTGAGTTAACAGTAATATGTTGTGTTTTCACATTGGTGACTTATTGGGGGAACTTTTTCAAAAATAAATCAAGTCCGTTGCTCAAGAATATTACTGGTGTTTAGCTGGGTAACTGAGGAATTACATTATCTTACAAATCTTGGTATAAATGCGGCCATAGTAGAACCCATATCTTCCTTGAATAAACATGTGAGAGACTTGTTTGATATATTGATAATTCTGATGGTCGTTATTGGACCCAAAGGATTAACTATTCCACCTCAGGGTAACCATAATCAAACCAGAACTTCATATTACTGTTGGACACCCATAATTGTAGATTAATTCATTAGAATGTCTGATGATCACTTTATCAGCTTATCCCGATGTCAGATTGACATGTAATCATTTGTATCAATTATAAGTGGATAATTAGATAAATTGGCGATGATGGTGAAACTAGAATTAATTGTGAGTCAAACTAAGTAGTATATATACTTCGGACAATAATTAACTAATCTAACGAATAATTATGGAATCAATAGTTATAGAATCAAAAACCTTGGGTTCATAATTAAGTAATTAAAAAAATAGGGTGAAAATGAATTGAGAAGTAGCAATGGGTCAATAACTGATTTATCCAATGAATAGTTATAATATCAGACTTCCTGGTTAATTAAATATACAGAGCAAATGCCTTATGTTATAATTAGTTCATAAATTAAGAAAAATTGAAAACACTTCTTGGCCTTACAAAACGTATCTTAACCTAACATTAATGTTAGCTGGTAAATTCATCATCTCAATGTAGTAGAATTGGAGCGAGATAGCGGTAATAATAACATCTCTCATTCTAATTAGATAAGACTTATCTTGTAATCAAGAATGAATAATGAATTATGATATCTAAGATAACTGTGACCAATATTAGTATGAAGTATATGCATAATTGATGCTATAAGCAAAATTATAGAGTATGTGCTAGTGAATGAATTAGACTCTAACTTGACTAAGCAAAAATGAATAATTAAAATTTGACATAGACTTGATTTCTAACTTATAGATTACTAACAATTGCTTTATTGTAAGTGTGCATATATAAGCAGATGGTTAAATTGGGTGGTGAGAGTGGCTAACTATAAACATCAAGCATGAAGGACTCTGAATAAAGAACTAAAATTTGTCAAATATTGTAACCGTGAATCGAATGTATAAAAAGAAAATTTTATCTAATTATAAGACTTAATCGTGTGAGTTAAGCATATATGTTTTAGAGATATAGATAATCATTGGAGGAATTATTGAATGATTGATATTATGCGTGTGCATGGCTGAGATTGATATTATGCGTGCGCATGGCTGTTGCATATGAATGTCACTGAAGTAGGACATATTAGTGCGTATGTATATAGCTATATATACACGAATGAAAGTGTGGATGTGATAATTAATTAGTTAAGTCATCATAGATTCTGTTGAATAACAATCCATAATTATAGACTACTATCGATTATACTTAATTAGTGATATATAAGTCGTATGATCAAGAAGACTGAAAATTAATAACGTGAATAAGAGCTTCACCTATATAAATGAGGTGAGTAGATCACTATAGTATTAACTCATAACTTATATGCATGCATCCAGATATGCTGTGAATCACATTCATTTCCTTGGAAATGGGATTGATAAGCTGAAAGCAAATAATAACAACTACTCGGTATTTTGTATTGTGATGAATTGACTGTTATCTATGTGTGTCTATATATACATATCTGTTGCATTAAGATATATTAGAGGAAGGGGCCGGACGGGAGCCAATAGGAGGGGAAAGATGGTATTATCACTATATTATATATTCATAATGAAGGAAAGGGCCAGGCAAAAGCGGTAGGAGGGGGAAGACGGTACTATTGTGATATGATGTGTGTGTGTAATGGAGGAAGGGACTGAGAGAGAGCCAGTAGGAGGGGGAAAACGATGTTAATTATATATATATATATATATATATATATATATATAGAAAGGGGCTAGACGGGAGCCAGTTGGAGGGGGAAGACGGAGAATCTCATACTTAGTTGAGATTGTATATGCATATGGATAATATATGATGTGTATATCACTAAATACGATATGCCAATACTGTAAAGTGTGATATGAGTATATAATATACAAGTACATTGTAATATGTGTATTATCTAGATGGATAAACTATATTTATGAAAGTATGATTGTGATTGGCATACCCCCTGCATGGTATACGAGATATGTATAATAAGTGCAGTGTATTCATATGATAAATTGGTAATAAACTATCAGTAATTGAGGTATTTTATATAACTCATAAATAATTCAAAATGCAGGAATAGAAATTTTAGAAGTATTTTATTTGGTCACTGCCTTATGTTCGAATTATGGTACCCACATGCAATAATTCAGATGTGATCTGCTGGGGATACGGGCCCTCAATATGAGCTACTAGTGGTATGGGAAGAGTATGAAAATGATTAAAATATCAAGCGAGTTAGGATTAACTCAGATCATAAGGACATAGCGCTAAACTGGATAAAGAAATAATGAACTTTGAGTTGAAAGATCGAGACGGATAAAATATTATATAAAGAAAGATTTTGTAGTATATAGAAAAATGTGAAGATTTTATACTTATTCAATTCAAGTGCCAAGTTTCGAGGATGAAACTTTTGTAAGGGGATAGAACTGTAACACCCGGGTTGTTAAACCTGAATTAATGTCTTAATCATGATTAACATACTAGTATTTTGATAATTAAGATAATTATCTTGGATATTTAGTGTGATAAAAAATGTGTAATGAAATTTTATAAATGAACACACACACACATCTATATATTTTTATTAGATGTTCTAGTATGTGGAATTGGATACATATTGTAATATCCCTAAATAATAATACAATATTAATATTTTTTGAAATATTTATTTGGGTTTACTTATTATTTTTTATTATTATTAAATAAACAAATTATTTTGAGATATTAAATGTTAATTTGGCTTTATATATTATTACTATTATTTTCTATCAATATTTTAGTTACTATTACTATTATTATTGTTACTACTTGTTATTATTAGTAGTAGTTATCAATAATAATTATTTTTGTTATTATGTGAATTATTATTAATATTATAATTAATATTATTGTTAATTTTGACTATTGGTAATATTACTATTATTAATATTAGCTTTTGTTATTATTATTATTGTTATTATTATATTTATTATTATTATTATTATTATTGTATATTATTATTACTAGCAGTATTGTTACTAAGTATTATTATATATTATTATTTTTTTGTTGTCATTATTATTATTATCATTATGTATTATTATAATTCACACTAATCTTTTTTTTAATATTACTGTTATTATTATTAGTGTAAATATTATCATTATTATTAGTGTTACTATTATTATAATTATTATTAGTAATAGTAATATTATATTTCATGTTCCTAAACCCAAACCCAAGCCCAAACCCATTAGGAAAGCCCACAAACCCACAACCCAATCAATCTCCTATATAATCTCTCTCTATTTTACCATAATCTTAACCTTAACCCTAATCATAACCCTAATCCCACCATCTTCTTCTCCCTCTTCACCTCCTTTCTACCGTGCACGAAACCGCTGGAGTCGTCCTCCTCGGCTAACACCGGCCCACCCTGAGACCCCAACCTCCCTCCTATCTATCTCCACCATCACAGGCACTTGCAAGCAAAGCCACAAACTCCTCCTCCACGGCAGCCCTAACACCACCCATCTCAGCACCCCAATATCTTCCTTCTCAATCACCATGTAGCACCACACCCATGACCCATCCACGCCACCCAACCCCACTGCACCCACTCCGCTGCTCCCTACTCCTCTTTCTCCGCGTGAACCCAGTTGAGCACCACCGCACTACCGTGAGCCCTGATCAAGTCAAACCTGCATAGAATATAAAAGTTTAGGAATTGATAATAGAATGTGCTAGGTTGCTCAATTCTACCACTATAACAAGTGGCTATGCGGGTCGTGATTCACAAGGAGTGATTGTAATAGAAACTTTTAGATAAGTCTGTCTAAGTTTCTAGATACGGTTAAGACATTTTCTTCTTTGTTTCTTAAATGAAAAGAAAAAAAGTTAATGGTAGAAGAGGAGAAGGTGATATTGTTAGTGTTTTGAAAGGAAAAGAAAAACTAAGTTAAAGGAAAGAAGAATAAAGAGAGAAGAAATGTTGGTTTTGAATATGTGTTTCCAACCTAAGAAATAAAGAAAGAAACAACTAAAGAAATACTTACTTACCTCTTTGGCGCTTATTTACCTTGGATCCGTTGTAATGATTTACTTTGATTTGAAAGTGATCACAATATGGCATATAGGATCTTCCCTACTTCAAATCGGTCTAACTAAATAAAAATGCAAGTAGAAAGGAATACTACACTGTTACACAATTAGAAGTAGATATCTATCACCATAAGCCATCAACGACACTTACAAGGGCAAGAAAATTGCAAGGCTATAGGATTCACTTGGGTTTACAAGTCATCGCAGAGGTAAGCAAAGCAAACATAAGAAGGAAAACAAGCTTTTGATTAAATCAAAAAATGATGAAAGAAAATAAGAAGTTTACATCAGTGTCACTTCAATACAATTCTTCTTCTCCTTCTCTTATGAATCTGTTTTCTAACCTAAGCTATAAAGAAAATAGAAAATTACATAACGAAAAAACAAAAACCCAAGTTAAACTAAAGAAAATCCTAATTCTAACTATTTACTGAGTGGTGTCTTTTGCCTTCGGTATATGATGGTATTTATAGGAGAAATGGGGAGGGGAGATCGCGCTAGAGGATGGGACCAAATCGTTGGCCCAACAGAAAAGATCTTCAAACAAGGTTGGAGATATGGATAAAATCGCTTGTCTAACAAAAAAGATCTTTGATAATTTCTCTTTTAGATCTCTGGATTTGACAATGTCCTGTTGATTCTTCAAGCTAACATAATAAATTCATGTAAATCTAAATTAAATGGGATATATTTGAGATTATCTTCTCTGTTATCCCATATTATCCATTTAGATTTGTAGTTTGGCTTTGGGATCTTCAAAATATATGCACCAATCCTCAATTGTAAAATAAATCCTTCAAAATCTAATTAGTTGGACTAGATTTGCGATTATCCTCTCATTCTCTATTAATTATCACCTGCATAAAATTAGACATTAAGACAAGTAAATAGCAGAGTTTATTATAAGATAAATATGAGAATGTTATAATAGATAGTGCAATATACATGTACAATCACACCCTACACCTATCTTTGCTCATCCTCGAGAAAAACAAATAAAAAGAAAAACAAAGCTAATCTAATCTAACTCACTTTCATAGGCACCACTATTGCATTTAACATGTGCAACAAACCGTTAAACCTCTAGGTTATCCCTAGAGGACAAGTTTGTCTTGTGAGGATTTTAAGTGAATTACACTCACAAAATCCATAAAGAAAAAGAAACAAAATGTTAGTATTTTAAAAATACATTTTGATAAAGAGAAAATATAATTGAAGTACTCTTTACAAAATTTCAAGTAATTTATAAGTCACAGGAAAAGCAAACTTTTCATTCCTAAACTTAGTCTATATTCAAAAACTTATTATCAATCAAGGTAAGAAGTCAAAATGTATTTCACATCTAGTCTATTATTTTATCCGAAGTCATATGCACCTTCGTGACCGTGAATATTTGACTAAGGATTCTTTACTAACTCTAACCCTTATGTCTTATTTTTACATATTTTAGTGGTAATATCTCTTAGTTCTATTAGAATTTCTAATTGGCCCATGTAACGAGCCTTAGGTCGGTGACTCCCAAACTAGACGGTCTTACGGCACCAGGTGAGAAAGCACCCCTAAGACTTAAGCACTCGAGCAAATAAGACCACAAAACTAAGGGTTGTTTATTGATTATGGACCACTTTTAGACGTGAATACTTATGCTTTATGAGGCACAAATACCCAGTTTAATCAGAGAATTTTTGATATATATATATAATATATATATATTTCTTTTTTTACAAGGCATAAGAATCGTTGTTTTTGAACCTTAAGTGTGTAAATGTATAAAATATGCATATTTCATCAAGGTAAAAATCAAATTAAATTACTTTTCTAATTTTTCTTCCTAACCTAGAAATCTAACAAATAATCTTATTTTGACTGAATGTAAGAAATCTTAATTATGATTCTCCTATTCCTTAAAATTAACTTAATTTCTTACAAAAGATAAGTCAAAATACTGTCTCTCTTTTCAAAAAGTTCTTTTTTTAAAAGAAAAGACTTTTTTATTCATATTAAAAGAAAACTTATGTTATATTAGAACCCTCCCCCACACCTATCTCATGCATTATCCTCAATATATAAATGAATGCATATATGCATGAAAAAAAAGAAAGAGAAGGAAAAATATTACTTCAAGGAGGTAGTTCCGGTGGTAGTCGGATTGGGTCAAGCATTGCTGCTCAATCTAAGTAACATAGATTTTCAAAGAACCCACCTTTTATGATCTCTTCTATTCACAGTTTTATCATCCCCTAGTGGATTGGATCATGCAATATCCTAATATGAAAATTATTCCCTTTATATGACCAATCTTGTAATATCATTCCAGAGTCATTATGGTCTATACCTTGATCCAACAAAAGAATGTGACTTGGTGGAATGGTTAACTTGGGATCAAGAGTGAAATGTTCAAGAACCAAAACTGATTCAAGAATATGACTTAAATTAAGTTTAGGTTCAAGAATTAGTTTGGTTCAAGAATTGGTTTCAAATCAAAGAAATTAAATTCACATTCTTTTTCTCATCAATGGAATATGGCTATAAAAAGTTAATGGTTCAATTTCAAGCTCTATGGGTCAGGAAGCAGTGTTGGCTCAGGAAATGGATCCAAATCAGGTAAGGACAATGCAGTTAACATAGATTCAAAAACTGAGACTAAATCACACAGTTGTGAATCGGGTTCACATTCACAATCAAGTTCAATTTCTTAAAGTGAAAACTTGTCAATTCGTCAAAGGTTTGGGATTGGTCAAGTTCAAGTTGGTGTAAGAAAATTGAATCTTGGTTAAAGTCTCCAAGACACCATGATTCTTCGTTCTTATCAATATGGTTAAGAAAATCGAGAATGATAAAAAATTGGGTAGGGAGAGTTATCTCATTCCTATCATTAACTATGTTGACTAAATGACCATTTGTGTTTTTAACCTATTGAAGGAATCATTTTTGGGACTAAAATAATTATTTTGGGACCGAATCATGAATTATATACTCTTTTCTAAATCAGTAGGTTCTTCTTGTAGTTGTGGGACTTGAAAAATAGAGTAAGAAACTTGGATTTGAAAATTTTGATGAGATTGTGAGTCTTTCATGTGTTGAATTTGCTGCTCAGACTCATGCAAAGCTTCTAAATTTTTTTGGCTCAAGGCTTCCATCCTCTTTTCGAAATCAGATTTTTTTTCTATTGGTTGTTTTAGAAAAGAGGTATGTTGGTAAGGTGGTTGATAGAATGACCCAGGAGAGTTGTATTCCCACTAACACTGTGAAGAATAGAGATGATGATTGTTCCAGTTTTGTTCATAATATTGGGACTGGGGTATATGATGATTCGGATAAGACCAATTAGGCATACTTGATTGGTTAAAGTTATGAAATGCCAGGTTGTTGTTATTTGAAAAAAGATTGGGGTGTAATATGGATTACAATTAAAATTGAAAAAAATTGTTGTTATAATCCATTTCACACAAACAGACAAAAACAAAAAAAAAAAGAAACAAATAAAAAAGAAAAAAAAGAAAAAAACTAGCCTATGTTATAATAGACCTTAGACCTAGACGACTCCTAACTGGTTAGACTATCCACAGGAGGTATATGTTGACCCAAGGTTACAATTACCGATTTCTTATTTTTTTGATAACAAAGCATATGTGGTTATTTAGTACTAGTCAAGTTCAAGTGTTTAAGTGTGTTTCAGGGTTCAAGAAGATTTAATGTGTTTCTTCCTCTAAAGGAGGGTGTTGAAGACTCAAGGGTATTCAAGTATGGGATTGGAGCTCAAAGCACTCGACGTCGCTATTGAAGAAGCCCGCTTGAAGGCACCTGTAGTCATTAAGAACCTTGTAAGAAAATGGTATGTTTAAAGTGTAGAATACAAATTTGATGCTCAAGAAGTCACACACAAAAATACACGTTTTCGAAAATACAAGTTTTATCGTATTAGTATTTTGCATGTTAGGTACTTGATACATGCTTCTAATTTTTCAAAATTTCTATATCCTATTTAGAGCATGTATTTCATTACCTATACATTGCTATATCTCTTTAAGAACAATATAAAATATTTTCAAAATAGATTGGTATTTAAAAATACTCAGAAAAACCTGTTTTGGCCCAGGTCGGTCGACCGAATGCTCGACCGTATCCTATTATAGGCCAGAACGGTCGACCGGGCAGTTGATCGATCCCCTGGAAGGGTTTGTGCATGTTGTGCATGTTAGTCGGTCGACCGACCGGTCGACCGCTAACCCCAGCGGTCGACCGATAAATCGACCGACTGGCACATCCTTTGTCTCTATTGGGTGCCGGTTGACTGAGCGGTCGACTAACCACTATGTGCAAAAATTTTAACACAGAGTCCGGTCGACCGGGCAGTCTATCGATCCCAACGACTAGTTCATGAAATGAACAGTCGGTCGACCGGACGATCAACCGAAGTTCTGACAAAAAGCCATAACGACTAGTTTTCAGAATCTGTCTTTTGTTTTGCTTTTTCTAATGGGCATTTTTACTTTTTCTTGGTCAAATCTCTTCCCAAATGACTTGGTGAGTTGAACTAACAGGGTTTATGAGTTGCCATATATATGGGTCATGGGAATATGATTCACACAAGAATATACAAGCATACAACAAGTTTCAACAAGTTTACAAGTTTTTCAAGTTTTCAAGTTTCTAGTTTCCAAGTGCTTTCATTTTCAGAGTTATTTCAATTGGCTTTTTGGCTCTTAAATTCTTTCAACTGAATTTTTGCTCTCACAAACTCTTTGAGTTTCAATTTATATCTACTCTATAGGAATTTGTAACGAAGAGAGTGTTTGTGATCTAGTGGTCACCAAGAGCTTTGTAAAATCTCATTGGCTTTGTGCTACCTCTTGTGGAGAGTATTGAGTGTTGGAGATGTGTACTACATTCTTATGTAGACCATTATAATTCCTTATTGTAAGGTCTCTTTGTGGAAGATCCTATTGTGAATAGTAAATCCTTCACGGTGGTGAGGTAGGGACGTAGAGCGGTGGCTCGAACCTCAAAATAAATTCTTTGTGTTTGTGATTGCTTGTCTCTTGATCTCTCTCTTTAGCTTTTCTCTTGATCTCTGTCTCTTTACTTTGCTCATGATTGTATTGTTGCTTCTCTTGCACATTCTATTTATTGCTTACATTATATTCATCATTGCATCACTTTCATCATCTCACTTATCGGTCTTTACTTATCTCAACAAGAAAGCAATTGAGTATCTCAACTCATAATCTAGAAGAATTTTGAGGAGAAGTTCTAGAGCCCTTCACGGGGAATTCGGCTTCAATTCATGTTTTGAGTGATCGATTTGCATCATTTATCATAGTTTGTTGTTATTCCGTATTTGATTAGCATTATACTTATTCACCCCTTCTAGGTGTATTTTCAATTAGTATCAGAGTCTTGGTCTCTAGATTTTAGTTTGACCACCTTAGAGAGATTCTTTTGCTAATCACATTTTCATTTTCTATCCATACTAGTTAATATGGCCAAAGGAATTAAGACCCCTCCAAAATTTGATGGCCTTAACTTTCCCATATGAAAGGTTAAAATGACCATTTTCTTACAATCCCTAGAAAGCTGGGTTGCAAAGGCGGTCACCAAACCTTTTAGTGTACCCATTGGTGATGAGGACACATGTCCGATATTGCCACCAAGGAATTTGATGCCAATGTAAAAGCACACTATGCATTGCTTCAAGTCTTGAATGATGATGACATAGATAGGGTCATTCGTTGCAAATTCGCCTATGAGATTTGGTTATACCTAGTTGTCACACATGAGGGGACATCATAAGTCAAAAGAGCTAAGATTGATCTCTTGCATTCCCAATATGAGAATTTTATCATGCATGAAAATGATTCTATTGATGACATGGTTACTAGGCTTACTAAAATCACTAATGATCTTGCTTCTCTAGGTGATGCTATTGATAATAACCAAAAAGTAAGGAAGGCCATTCGTACTCTACCACTATCATGAGACGTCAAAGCTACAACATTTAAAGAGATCAATGAATAGGAAGAGATGGAGTCCATAAGTCTTATCAATAACCTTAATACTCATGACATGGAGAGGAAGGCTAGAGAAGAATGACACCTCAAAAAAAGATGATTGCCTTCAAGTCTGCTCTCACCATCTTCGACGATGAAGAAGAAGAAGAAGATGAAGATCTCTCCCTCCTTGTGAAGAATGTGAGGAGGATGTATAACAAAGCGAAATTTAATGATAAAAGACGTTGACAAGGAAAGGAGGAGAAAAAGATCATTTGCTTTAATTGCTGGAAGTCGAGATACATTGTTACAGAATGCCCGGAAACCAAAAGCAAACCATCTGCCTCAAAGAAGCCCTACAAGAAGAAGGCTCTCAAAGAAACATGGGATTCGGAGAGTGAATCCGAAGAAGAGGTGTATACGGCAAATGTGTATTTCATGGCAAATTACAACACACCCAAAGTAACATCCGAACCTTCACTTGATAATTGTGAATTAACAATGGATGAATTGGGTAAAGCTTTTGAAGAACTTTCTCATAACTATGATTTTCTCAAAAAAATATTTAAAAATAAAAAAATGAATGTCTTCAAAATCAAATGTTATTCTTTCAAAAGTAAAAGAGGTTTTAATCTTTCACACTTATTTCTACACAAAAAGATTTTGATGCACACAAAGTTTCTTGTAAAGTAAAATTTCTTTTGATTGATGAAAAAGAGATTTCTATGTTAAAAACCAAAATTAGCACTTTAGAAAAAGTTTTAAAAAAATGTGAGTTTGATAAGGCTAGATTAGAGGCCATGTTTCCGAAGAGACAGTCCAAGAAAACATGTTCATGTTTCTCATACTACACATGCTGACACTCATTAAACACAACATGCCCACACACATCATGTTAAATATGCCACACACACTAAGCATACTCATGTTCCACATGCTCATCATATACATACACATCATGTAAGTCACCTAGAAGGGGTTGAATAGGTGATGGCTATACTAAATGATAAATAATGCGAATTTAAAATTTACTTACTAGAAACCTAGCAAATACCAATATAACACAAGAGATACTTGTAAATAGGTAAACAATATAAGTGTGCAAGTAAGTAAAAAGAGAGTAGAGTGAAGAGAGAAAGAGTAAGCAATCGCAAACACGATGATATATTCTAAGGTTTGAGCATTGCTTTACGTCCCTGCCTCAACACTATGAAAGATTTTCACTATAACCGATCTCACTAGATCGTCAACCATTACAAGTTCTCACTTGGAACTCAATGGACTCATAAGTCCTCTCTCGCTGTGTCGCAACACCAACAAAGGAGCTCACTAGCTCACTTGAGGCCATAACCTCTACAACTTCACAATAGAAGAAAATTAGTGATCTTCACTTGATCACAAAAGGCTCACAAGCACAATTCTATAACCAAGATGAGGAGATGAAACTCTTTGGGATTGTGTAGTGGAAATAACTTGTAAAGATGTAGAGGGAAGGCTCAAGCTAGAAAATTAAGAATGTAGAATTTTGGCTCAAAAGAAAATCTTTTAAGAAAAAGACTAAAACTTTAATTAAATCTTCTTGTAAACTTATAAAAATATGTTCAAACTTGTTAAAGCGTTTTTCTACAGTCACATCATTTATAGGGGATGAAAATATGAGGAGAAAATTCAAAAGAACCGTTGGAAAAAGACCAGAAAAATACAAACTGAAATATAACTGTTGGGAAAAAATCAGAAGGAAATCCTTCTGTCGGTCGACCGCCAACTGATTGCAAGTGAAAGCAGTGAGAATTAACGTCTAGCTTTGGGCTAAAGGGTCGTGTTTATGAGGAGGAATGCAATGAAAGCTTTTCAATATTTTTGTTTAAAAAGCAAAGAATGGGGTCGGTGTTTTTTTTGTTGAAAAGAGAATGAAGAGTAAGGAAGTGATTTTAAAGAAAAATTGAAAACTTAGAAAAGGCTTTAGAAAAGATGATTTTTAAAAAAGTGTTGAAGATTGTTTAGTTGTTTGTTTTAATATGAAAAAGACCTGGGCTCACTATCTTACTACTCAACGATATGTTCATATCTTGAAATTCTCAGTGCCTTATCTTGATCATAGGCAAAAACTTAAGCTTAAGCAAAGCAAATGAGATTGTTTGGAAAAGTTTAACTCTTTTTCTTAAGAAATCCTCTTGAACTGAATTTTAAATCATCAAGTTGTCTTTCAAGTGAAATAAAAACAAGTTCAAGTGATGTTTTAAAAAATAATAGTTTAGAAATCCAAACCCATGCTCCTGTGCCTTCAAGAACACTTTTAAAGAAGAAAGCTTAGTTAAGGCATACATATGATTCTGTTGGGTTTGTTACATCAAAATCATTCTAAACAAGAGAAGGATCAGAGAGAGATGATAGTGAACCCAGAAAAATGAATTTAGCTACTCATGATTAAAGTAAAAAAAGACATATAAATGAAATAACACATATCCGTGAATTGGAGAAGAAGAGAAGCTTTTAACCTTTATTGATGTCACTTCAATTTCAGATTACAATCACTCTTTTCCTCTCTCTCTCTCTCACTTGTATCTGCACTGAACTACAAATAAAGAAACAGAGATACAACTTCTTAATCTATCTAACAAAGAACCTAAACCCTAAAATCAATGGAAAAAACTTAAATTAATTTTCTAGTCCCTTTTTCTCTGAAAAATGCAGTATTTATAGGAAAAAAAACTAAATGGGGGAGGCCGTACGAAGATAGGGGGAGCAAACACTCCCCCAACCGACTGAGCCAAGCCGCGAAAATGGGGCTTTGGCCGTATTTTCGCGGCCACTGTGTGGCCAGGCGGCCACACCCGGTTGGTGGTACTCCCCGGTTTACTAATACATCTTTATCTCTTGTTGGTTTTCCCATTTTAACTCTTGGATTTGACGAAACTGCCTTTAATTTTTGGCTTTAACCAATTGATTTGGTTAGATTTGTTTTAACCGATTTTTAACTTCTCTGATTTGCCATGATCTGTCCTAATTTTTTGATTTGAATTAATTCTGAATTAAAACAGAATTTTGATAGGCTTTCAGGCTCGTTTCTCTTCTCTGTCCTTTAGCAATGGGCCTGCATTTTATAAAGAAAAATAAGACTTATTAATAGGATTTATTAGATAATAAACATGGTAATGTGACAATATATATGCAATATATGTCAGATTTTCGACAGTTTGGGGATAGCAGTCGATCGGTCGGTCGACCATTTTCCCAACCAGAGAGCAAAACTCTCTGTCAGTCGACCGGGGCGGCCGACTGGAGCCAACCGAGAGCAAAGCTCTTGCAGTCGGTCGATCGCACGGTCGACCGAAGTGCACACAATGCGTTTGGTGCATGTCAGTCTACCGTTCGGCCGAACGACAGAGCAATTCTGCTCTGCCTACGGTCGACCGACCTTGGGCCAAAAACTTAATTTGTAAATTTTTTTGAAATCAATCTTTTTCCGACAAAAATGAACTTTTCTTGTAAACACAAAATAAAGTTCATGGGACTTGATAGAACCAGTGTTTGATCATGGATCAACACAAAATAAAGTTAGAACTATATTTTGTAAAAGCATTTCTCTAAATCGAAAACTGATTTTTCTGAAACTCATTTTTCTGAAACTCGATCTTGAAAATGGAAAAGAGAAATATTTTGAACTCTTTTTAAACACTTTAAGAATGTGAAAGATATGTATGTGTCAATCCCAAAAGAGCTATCAACCTATATCATCTTGGTTTTAACAAACGACTATAAATCTTATATAAAATGCAAAAAGCAAAAATACTAATCTTGATATAGTCTTCTTGCAATCTTGATCCTTGAGCTCGTCAATGTGCTCATGCTCTGGGATTGACATCTTCTTGGCTTCCAAATATGTGTGAGTCTTGTGACAACAAAGAGTTAACTTGAAACTTTGCTAAATGAAATTGTTAAAAATGTTATTACATATGTTTTGTTATCATCAAAACTAAGGCTAATGGCCTTTGGGCCAATAATCTCCCCTTTTGATGATAACAAAACACATAGAGTTATCACAAATAATTTAGGAAGAGACTTCAAGCGAAGCTCTCCCTAAACACATGCATATATCAAATGTGACATATAGGTAAGATGCATCAATAAAAGCATATAAATAGATATATCAATTAAGTTCTATGTAACCCATCTATGCATACCAAGAATACAAAATTAAAAATGTGTATGCACAAACGGTTTCCTCCAACCAACCAATAACTTCCAATCTCCAAAACAAGTGGTAAATCGTTGGTTTACAAAGGATACTTAAGAACACAAACACACCACATGCCACACATAGAAGATATGTATCAAGTATCAACCATAAAAAGAGATACATAATTTTTCAAAGACAACAGTGCTATCATAAAAGAAATTTGTCCATACAAAGGCTCATGCCAACCTCAAAACAAGTTTCAAACTATAAATAAGTACTACAATATAAAAGCACATGTCCAAACACCAAATACTACATGTCCACATAAAAGAGTACATAAATAAAGACATGAAAATAAAAACTCTTAGATAACTCCACAAAATCTCTCTCCCCATTTTTGTCATCAGCACAAAAGGGGTCACTCTTCCTGAAAGTCTGGATTTTTAGGAGGACCTGGTGCCTCGGAAGGAGCTGGTGCCTCGTACCCAGGTGTCAAACAGAGGATCGATGTAGGAAGAGGTTGTGTATGGCCTCTCGAAAGAGGAACAGGCCAAGCGTTCCTACTATAGGTCTCGTCGATGCACGTCTGAAAATAGCGAATGGATGAACAGATATATTATAGGTCGTTCTGAACTCTGTGCTCAATCCTTTCAAAATTTGCTGACATCTTCTGATCATGTTCACAAAGCTGAGCAGAGAAAGCTGTATACGGGTCAACAGAGGCTGAGAAGGCTGAAGAGGATCCAGGGGCAACATTAGGAATGATAGGAGGGGGCTGAGGAGCAGGAGCACGCTCCCTAACACGCATCCTCTTGAGGAGAGTGCTGTTGATGTCAATAGATGGTTTGGTGGACCGTTCAACAGAAAGATCAAAATTTAATTATTTGAGAAGTCGGGTAATAAACATCTCAAATGGTAAGTGCCGATTTGGGATTAGGAGGTGCCCAGCAGCCATGAAATCGATGATGAGCTTAGGAATATTTACTCTAGTACTTCTTAGAAGGCAATAGATCAAGAGGGAAGGAGAACCTCATGCATGACTATATTCTCTTCATTTCGGCAGGAGATTATAGAACACTATCTTAGTTAGGACCTCAGCGGTGAGCGTGTAATATTTCACCTCCTCATTCCTAACTAAGGCCAGGTTATCATCATCGTGATAAGAGAGATACGATAAGGGAAGATTCACTGTCAGGATATTCAAAATCATTTATATCAACATTATACATATCTACACCCTCATAGGAGAGATGTAGCAGATGGGCGAATCTATCTAAAAAAATGTTAATGTCCTTACTCCGAACCCTAGATCTGATATGATTATTTTGAAAAGTCAGTTTAGAGTAGAAATAATGCACAAGCTCAGGGTAAACGGTTCCTTAATGGTGACTAGGTATTCTAGAGAGCTTGTGTTCAAAATGTTTGCAAGATTTAAGTGCTCAAAATCAGCAAGCGCTACAGTTCTACCAGAAATTACATATTTATTATGGAGAACAGAAAACCTATATGATACATTCTGAGAAACAAAAGGGTTTGATGAGGATTCGGGTGTTTACCCTTCTTAGGTCTAAGCCTCTTAGACATGGTAAAGCTAGGAAGATGATAAACAAGATTTTGGCATGAATTTTAGAAAGATTTCAAAGAAAAATTATGAAATAAAGAAGATTTGAGAGATTTAGGAATTATTCCTTGAAGAACTTGAAATTTCTCCTTGAAACAGGCGAATCTGAAATTTTGAGGAGAGATCCAACAAATTTTAGGGATTAATTTGAGTTTGGAAAGGGTTTGGGAGAGATGGAAGGAAGGGAATTAGGGAGGAGAAGAAGAGCGAGTCGGTGGAGATGAGAAAATGAAAGAGAGATACGGATTTTAGGGTTTTAAAACGGGTAAAAAACACAGCAGACCGGACTCTCGGTCAACCGCCCGGTCGACTCGGGTCTAACCGAGAGCATCTTGGTTACAGTCGGTTGACTGGCTTAGGCCAAGAATTTTTTTTCTTTTTCAGGTTCCCTCGATCGACCACACGGTCGACAAGACCTATTCCAGGTCAACTCGATCGACTGGTCGGTCGACCAGGACAACCTAAAAATCAGTTTTAGAAAATGTGAATTAAGGGTTTTTGAAAAATATTTTAACTTGGATATTTTTATACATAAAACAGAGAAATAACTCCAAAAATCTTATAGGCATGATAAACACAAGAAATTATATCAAAATATTTTTTTATTATATTAAAAATATAGTTTTCAACAATTATATCATATATTAAAAAATTTAAAAGAACAAGATATTGAAGCAAATACCCTTAACAGGTTCTAAACTTCTCCTCGTCAATCCTCTAGATAAGAGTTGAGGCACATAATTGCTATCTTGATTTATTGCTTAAATATGGTTTAAATATGATACCCAACCACAAGATAAATATACAAACAAGATATACATACATATATTTGAGCCAATAAATTTATCTGTGTACATATACATGCAAAGATATCTATTAACCAAGTGAGCGTGAAAAAATACTATAAACATGGGCAAGCAATTCATGGGATAGTAAAGAACACAAGTAATGTTAACACATTAGCTCAAATATAAGCAAGCCATAAAAGCAACCAAAAAACATCATGTAAACATAATTGAGGCATATTAACACAAAAGAAAAGCTAGCTATTCCTATGCATATATAAATCTAGTTAGAAATGAAATTTTCAAATAAAGAAGTTACCAAATCATAAGCAATCTCTAAAATAGATGCTTCTTGATAGCGATGCAATAAGACGGTTGATTCTTTAAGTTTTGATGCATCACCACCAAGGCACCATCTCCTCTATGTCTTGGAGGAGGACTACACACCTACATCAATAAAGTTGGGTGTATTCTTTGGTACCCAAATATTTTTGGGTCCTATAGGGTTTGTACTTTCTTGAAGTCAAACATTTTTGTTTAACAAGTCTAACTTAGCATAACAAAATTTTGCTAAATGGCCTTTACGGTCGCAATGTGCACATGTGCACACTTTGCCATAAAAGTATGCTTATGTTGATGTGTATGTGCATGTTTTTCATGGTGTGTGTGAGATGAATGAGATATATGTTTCCTTTGAGTTTTTCCCTTTAGAAATATAGAATTAAATTTGTTCATATCAAACGCACACTTTTCAAAGTGGTATCCAAAATATCAATATATTTTTGGATATCCAAAAATAATTTTTGTTAAAAGCAATATTAGGGCTTTTTTCCCTTATAGACAAGTTTATATTTGTCAAAATCTTTTTTCGTTTCCTCAAAAGAAATAGATAATCATTTTTCTCTTTGAAAAAAATTTCTAATTTATTCTTTAAAAGGTTATTTTCTTTTTTTTATTTTTTATTTTGTGTAAGAGAAATTTCATATTTATTTTGTAATTCTTCAAAAAATTGTGCAAGTTCACCCATAGTTAAATCATCATCTTCTAGAGAGGTTTTGAGATTTACCATGAAAGTCTCCTCTCCGTTTACCATGAAGCAAACGTGTGCGGCATCACTCTCCTTTTCGGAATCCATTTCCGAGTCATCCCAAGTGGCTACCATCGCCTTCTTCTTCTTATGCACGTTTTTGGAGGTGGTGGCATGAAGTGAGGGACAATCTGCAATTAGATGGCCAGTTTTCTTGCAATGAAACCAAGAACCCATCTCCTCCTTCTTTTATTCAAATCTTCCTTGATGTCTTCCTCTTTGGAAGTTGTTTTATCTTCCCTTCTTATAAAATATTTTGCCCACTTTCCTAATGAGCATGGCAAAGTCTTCATCTCCATCTTCGGATAAATCTTCTTTGTCGATGGTGGAGGGAGTAGCTTTGAAAGCAATCACTTTCTTCTTTAGAATTTCCCTTTCTTCTCTCGCCTTCATATTTATCTCATGGATTTTTAGATTTTCAAGGAAGCTGGAGAAGTTCATCTCCTCTCTATCGTTGAGCTCCTTAAGGCTTGTCGCCTTGACTTCCCAAACTTTGGGGAAAGTCTAATGACCTTCTGAATCTTTTGGTTATTGTCAATGGTGTCACCTAAAAATGATAATCCTTTAGTAATCTTGGTGAACCGAATAAGCATCTTATTAATACTTTCATTTTCAAGTATGTAAAAATTCTCATATTGAGAATGAATCAAGTCAAATTTAGATCTCTTGACTTGGGACGTCCCCTCATGAGTAATGATTAGATTATTCTAAATCTCATAAGCGAATTTGTAATTAATTATACGATAAAAATCATCATCATTTAATACTTGTGTTAGTGCATATTGGGCTTTAGCATTGGCCTTATAGTCCGTAGCGGTTACTTCGGACCATGTATCCTCATCACCTAAGGTTTAATAAATTTCTTGGTTATGGCCTTAGCTACTCTAACCCCTAGAGACTTGAGGAAGAGGTTCATCTTGACCTTCCAAATCGGGATGTTCAACCCATCAAATTTGGGTGGGGACTTGATACTAGAGAAGTCGTGTGATGCCATAAAAACAACTATAAGTGCACAAACAAATAACAAATGTAACAAATGAATATAGACAAATGAAAAGGTCTCCCTAAGGTGGTTAAACCAAAACTAGAGTTAGGCTCTGATACCAATTGTAAATCACTTAGAGGGGTGTGAATATGTGATGGCTATACTAAATGGCAAATAATGCGGATTTAAAATTTACTTGCTAACAACCTATCAAATACCAATTACAACACAAGAAATACTAACAAATAGGTAAACAATATAAGTGTGCAAGTAAGTAAAGAGACAGTAGAGTGAAAAGAGAAAGAGTAAGCAATCGCAAACATGATGATATGTTCCGAGGTTCGAGTCACTGCTCTACGTCCCGCCTTCAACACTATAAAAGATTTTCACTATGACCGATCTCACTAGATCATCAACCATTACAAGTTCTCATTAGAACTCAATGGACTCACAAGTTCTCTCTCACGGTGTCACAACACCAACAACGGTGCTTACTAGCTCACTTGAGGCTGCAACCTCTACAACTTCACAATAGAAGAAAATCGGTGATCTTTACTTGATCATAAAAGGCTTACAGGCACAATCTTATAACCAAGATGAGGAGTTGAAACTCTTTGGGATTGTGTAGTGAAAACAGCTTGTAAAGATGTAGAGGGAAGGCTCAAGCTAGAAAATCAAGAATGTGAAATTTTGGTTCAAAAGAAAATCTTTTAAGAAAAAGGCTAAATATTGATTAAATCTTCTTGTAAACTTATAAAAATTTGTTCAAACTTGTTAAAGGGTTTTTTACAGTCCCACAATTTATAGAGGATGAAAATATAAGGAGAAAACTTAAAAGAGTCATTGGGAAAAGACCCAAAAAAAGACAAACTGAAATATAGTCGTTGGAAAAAAATCAGAAGGAATTATGTCAGTCGACTGACCAGTCAACCGTCAATGGTTAGATTTTTGACCGTTGGGGATAGCAGTCGACTGGTCGGTTGAACGTTTTTCCTAACCAGAGAGCAAAGCTATCTGTCGGTCGACTGGACCCAACCGAGAGCAAAACTCTTGCAGTCGATCGGCCGCACGGTCGACTGAAGTGCACACAATGCACTTGGTGCATGTCAGTCGACCGCTCCATCGACTGATAGTGCAATTCTGCTCTGCCTACGGTCGACCGGTCGGTCTACCGACATTGGGCTAAAAACTTGATTTGTAATTCTTTTTGAAACTAATATTTTTCTGACAGAAATAAACTTTGTTTGTAAACACATAATAAAGTTCTTGGGACTTGATAGAACTAGTGTGTGATCATGATAAACACATAACAAAGTTAGAACTATATTTTGTAAAAAATACTTTTTAAATCAAAAATCGATTTTTTGAAACTTGATCATGAAAACGGATAAGAGAAATGTTTGAACTCTTTTTAAAGCACTTTAGGAATATGAAAGATATGTGTGTGTCAATCCTAAAAGAGCTATTAACCTATACCATCTTGGTTTTATCAAACGACTATAAATCTTATCTAAAATGCAAAAAGAAAAAAATGCTAATCTTGATATAGTCTTCTCTTGCAATCTTGATCCTTGAGCTCGTCTATATGCTTAAGCTCTGAGATTGACATCTTCTTAGCTTTCAAATGTGTGAGTCTTGTGATGGAGTCAAAATGTAACAAAGAGTTAACCTGAAAATTGGCTAAATAAAATTGTTAAAAACATAACTACATATGTTTTGTTATCATCAAAACTAGGGCTAATGACTTTTGGGCCAACACATCATGCATTTATGTATGGTAAAGTATACTCATGCACCTATTGTCGCTGGAATGGTCACTTAACTAAGTTTTGCTTTGATCGTATTAATGCTTCAAATGATCATGTTTGGGTTCAAAGAACTAACACAATAAGACCCAAGAAAATATAGGCAACAAAATCAACAACTTTTTTTACTTGATATGTGTACGCACCAAGGCTTCAAGACGTAAGGAGCGGTGGTACCTTGATAGCGGTTGTTCAAGGCATATGACTTGGGATATCAACAACTTTGCAACCCTATTAAGGTATCATGAAGGTGGCACTGTCACCTTCAGAGATAATTCAAAGGGCAAAATCATTGGTATAGGTAATATCCAAATTAGCTCATCTTCTTTAATTAAAAATGTTATTTTGGTTGAAAGTCTCAAGCATAATCTCTTAAGTATTAGCCAACTTTGTGATAAAAGTTTTAAAATTATTTTTGATGATTACACTTGCAATGTTTTAGACAAGAAAATAAACATTTGTGTTCTTTCTGGTTTTCATGAAAACAATGTTTATATGATTGATATGTTAAACTTACATTACAATGCTACTTGTTTAAATGCTTTAATGAAAATTCTTCGTTATGACATAAGAGACTAGGTCATATTTTATTTGATCATCTATCTAGAATTAACCTTAAGAAATCGGTAAAGAGTATTCCTTACTTGAAGTTTGAAAAGAACCACATTTGTGATGCGTGTCAACTTGGATAACAAACCAAGTCCTCTTTCAAAGTAATTAAGGATATCATGCAATCTAGACCATTAGAGTTGATCCACATGGATTTATTTGGTCCAACAAAAACAAAGTCTTAGTGGTAATCTTTTTATTTTTGTTTTAATTGATGATTTCTCTAGATTTATATAGGTTTTTTTTTGAACACAAAGATAAAGCTTTTTCGCATTTCTATATTTTTAGAAAAAGAGTTGAGAAAGAAAAAAAAATTTGATTTTGCGCATATGGAGTGATAGAGGTGGTGAATTCATTAACCATTTCTTTATCATTTATTGTGAAAAAATGGCATTAAATATGAACTATCTTGTCGTAGAAATCCACAATAAAATCGAGTCGTTGAAAGGAAGAATCGCACTCTTCAAGAGTTGGTTAGGACAATGATTAGTGAATATAGACTCCCTCAATATGTATGGGCCGAGGCCATAAACACTTCATGTTACATATCGAATAGAATTTATTTTGCAAAAATACTTTCAAAACTCCTTTTGAGATTTACTTTTTGAGAGAACCAAATATTTCATATTTTAGAGTTTTCGGTTGTAAATGTTTTGTTTTGAACACCAAGGATAATTTAGATAAATTAGATGCCAAATCTTATGAAGCTATATTTGTTGGGTATTCAAATACTAGTAAGGCCTATTGAGTCTTTAATAGATCTACTTTGACTATGGAAGAGTCAATGCATGTCAAGTTTGAGGAATATAATACTTTTGTTAAGAATATTATAGAAATTGATTGCTTAGGTGAAGACGTGGAGAAAATATCGTTGAAAGACCCACCAATGTAAGAAGATAAGCTAAAGGATGAGGAACATGGTGAAATTCAAGATGTTAAAGTGGAACCAACTCAACCACTTCAAAAGGATTAGAAATATACTACAAATCATCCCAAGGACCTTAACATAGGTGATGTATCAAAGGGGGTAACTACTCCTCCAAATTCCATGATATTTATGGTCATTTTTGCATTCATTTCCACATATTGAGCTCACGAGCATTCTCGAAGCCGAGGGCGATTCATATTGGCTACTTGCAATGCAAGAAGAGTTTAATCGATTTGAGCGCAACCAAGTTTGGCACCTTATTCCTAGACCCCATGATAGACCAATCATTGGTACTAAATGAATTTTTAGGAATAAATTGGATGAGTTAGAAAATGTTATTAGAAATAAAGTTAAATTAGTGGCCTAAGGTTACTCCCAAATTGAATGTATCGATTTTGAAGAAACCTTTACACCCGTAGCACGACTTGAAGCCATACAGATGACACTTGCTTTTGTTTCATTCAAAGATTTTAAACTTTTTTAAATGGATGTTAAAGTACATTTTTGAATGGTTTTATCGAAAAGGAGGTGTATGTTGAATAACCCCTCGGTTTGTTGATCCTACACATCTAAATTTTATTATTAAGCTTGAAAAGGCTTTATATTGTTTAAAATAAGCTCCAAGAGCTTGGTATGAAAGCTTTCTACTTTTCTTGTTTCAAATAATTTGTAAAAGGCAAAGTTGATATTACATTGTTTACAAAGCATGTAGATAGTGATATCCTTGTTGTGCAAATTTATATTGATGATATCATTTTTGGATCCACTAATGAAATGTTTTGTAAGGATTTTGAATCATGTATGAAGGAAGAGTTTGAAATGTCTATGATGGGAGAGCTCAACTACTTTTTTGAACTCCAAATTGAGTGATGGAATTTTCATACATTAAGCCAAATACACAAGAGAGTTTATCAAGAAATTTGGGCCTGAAGATGCAAGACAAACAAGACTCCGATGGCTACCACTACAAAACTTGACAAGGATGAACAAGTAAAAATGTTGACATTAAACTCTATAGAAGTATGATTGGTAGTTTGCTTTATTTGACAGTTAGTAGGCCGGATATTGTGTTTAGTGTTTGTCTATTTTTTATATTCCAATCTTATCCTAAAGAGTCCTACTTGATTTGATAAAACGCATTATTAGATATCATAAGCGCACTATTGGAATGGGCTTGTCGTATTCGAAGATCGGATAATTTTCAATGACAAGTTTTTCGCATGCTGACTGTGCTAGTTGTAGAGTGGATAGGAAGAGCACTAGTGGAACTTGTCGATTTTTAAAAATTGTCTAGTTTCATGGTCTTACAAGAAACAAAATTCTGTAGCTCTCTCAACTGCCGAGGCGGAGAATGTTGTGACCAAGGCTTGTTGTGCATAAGTCATTTGAATAAAACATACTCTTCTTGATTATGATTTGTATTATGACCATATTAAAATATTTTGTGATAACACTAGTACTATTCATATGACCAAAAATATAAATCAACATAGTAAGACTAAGAATATAGAAATTATATATCATTTTCTTAGAGATCACTATAAGAAAGGAGATATTGACATTGATTATGTTTCTACTGATTTTCAACTTACGGACATTTTTACTAAACCACTAGATTATAATAGATTTTCATTTATTTGTAGTGAGTTAAATGTTTGAATTATGAATTCATGAGTCTTGAAATTTCTTCATGCTTGTTTCATATGATTTCATGAAAGTGCCTCATGTTTGTATCTCTTTTTGCATCATGTATTTTTATTTCTTGTATATTTTTACTCCTTTTGATGCATGACAAAAAGAGAAAGAGGTATTTAAGTTATTATCCATAGTTTTGATAGATTTTCATGGGTTTGATACTTGTGCCTTGTTTTGGTATCATGAGCTTTATGTATATCCATTTTCATTACCATGTTTATATGCAATGCCATGATTCATTGTTTTCATTCATTGCATAATGTTTTTGGACGAAGGAGGAATGGAAGGATGGTAGGCTATTTATGCATATTATTCTAAATTGATATATTCTTCATATATGCATTTATGTGACTTGCTTATATTGACAAATCTATTTGTAATCATAATAATTTCTTGTACTTGATAGATAGCATAACTTGAGGGGGATCTTTTTCAAACTCTTTCCTATCATTTATTTTAAATAACTCATATGTATTGTCATCATCAAAAAGGGGGAGATTGTTGGCCTAAGGTTATAATCACCGGTTTCTTATTTTGATGATAACAAAGCATATGTAGTTGTTTTCTATTGATTTTGCAAAGGGAAAAACTTATAAAAAAGGGTCGAGGAACTAAATTACAAGTATTCTAAAAGATTACAAGTAGATCTCCTCTGAGATTCTGAAGAAGTGTGCCGATAGGAGTCTGGTCAGCGCGCGACCACTTTGTCCCTTTGATGATGCGATCGATGGTATTTCCTTCTCGCCTGGTTCGGGGAATGGGAGAACAGAAAGTTGGTAGAACCCTCTTGTTATTTCTCAAACAGCCTCCACTTGGGAATCCCTTCTCTCCTGGTTCCGGAGATTCCTTGAGAGGGAGGAAGATCTTAGGGTATTAGCACCCTGATTAGAGAAGCAGTTCTCTGAATTCTGGGAAGTAAGAGAATGGGTCTCTGTTTAGCTGTCTCTCTCTGTTTTTCAGCCTCTACGCGTGTGTGTCTCCGTGTACCCCTGGTGGGCTATTTATAGAGAGAGCAGGGGTATAATTTTCTCTTGAAAATCTGAAAATAGATTGAGTCAATCTGTTTAAATCTGGAAAGTAGCCTTGCCGCGAGGCTAGAATCAGCTTCTGCGAAGTTAGGAATAGCAGGTAGCGTCGATCTCCTGATTTGTTTTGATTCTTTCCAAATATTTGAAGAATCTACCCTGATCTTCTTACTTATTTTAGGAGAGTCAAGAGATTATGGTAAACAACTGTCAAATTTGATCTCAGATTTGATCTCGATTAGATTTAATCTTGAATAGATTTAATCTCATCTGGAGATTTAATTGGTCAAAGGTGACCATAAAAGACCCGCAGCGGAGCGCCGCGTCGAGCTCGCAGCAGAGCTGGAAGGAGATCTGGCGAAGTCAGAAGAAAGCTCTTCAGCGGAGCTGGATAAACATCTGTGGCGAAGCTACCGACCACCCTTCTGTGCGGTTGCGTGTGGCTTCGAGTGAAGCTAACTCTCTGCGGAGTTAACTGAGCACTTCAGGCGAAGCTATAAGTTAGCTCCCTGATAGAGCTTTGAACGCTTCAAGGTGAAGTTGGACAAACTTAGCCTCTCAGGTGAGGCTATCCCCTCGAGCTCATGTGATGCTAAGTGTTGAGCTAACCCAGCATCTTAGACCTGCTTAGGTCTCTTCAAAGACAATCTGGGCTCACTGTCTGCTTCACTGAATCAGTAGAGTCCAAGTCGCTAATTTGTCCCTCGGAGATGGGTAAAAACTGGTCATCAGCTTGTCTACCACTTGTCTTTTATAAATGTCAATAAGTTTAGACATTATTCAGGCCAGTCAGGAATCTTGTCTTTTTTAGAGTGTCAACAAGACCCCCTTCAAAGTTTTTGAAAGTCTGCAATGGAATGGTTTAGACTTCGAAATACTTTGAATTGCTTTGATTGATGGTATGTGAAGTACGAACGTCGCCATGGTGGTTGAGTTCAGCTTCTCTTTCAATCCTGCTTCGGATTGGAATAAGTTCACCGAGGAATCATGTAGATTCGCGATTCTAAGTAGCTTCGCGTCTGGGTGGCTTCACGTTCAAGCCTCCTGGAGTAGATTCGCTTCAAATTGGTCTTGGAACGTCGTTCCTTTCCCGAGGCCAACTACCTTTCGGCTAATTCGAGAAGGATTGCCCCTTTTTCGAGGTTAGAATAACCTCTCTTGCATTAACGAGGAAGATCATTGCTTCTGTGCGCATTTTTGAGGGAGACTATTCCCTTTCTCAAGGCTCAGTACTTGAATGCCTTAAATTCGCTCGCGCTTCCAAGCTTGAAGCAGCGGCGGTGCGATCAGGCCATGAGGCCTATAAATAGGACACTTGAAGTCCTCTTCAAGGAAACAGTCCATTCATAACATCTCCTAGTTGTTCAGAGAAGGATACTCAGATCTCTGAAATAGTGGGGGTGCCCACTCTGGTCATTAACCGACCAAGAACTGGTGAGTCTTGGTCATCCAGAGACTTTACCAATAGAGTAGTGACTTTAGGGAGTTTATCTCCCTTAATTTAGCTTTATCAGCTGCCTTAGGGATTGATTTCCCTTGCTCTTCATTTTGTATCTGACCGATTTGCAGAGAAGGGTTTTTAGCCTTATTTTCCAGCTTCTTTAACGAAGCTATCATTTTCACTTGATCAAAGAAAGATCATTCCATGCTTGCCTGTTAAGTTTGCCACATAGGCGAGAATTGGGACTTAGTCTCTTCAAGGTTGAGCCAGTCTTGCCATATAGGCGGGGTTAAGACTGCGTCCTTCTGGATCAGTCTGACTTAGCCATATATGCGAGGCTAGAACTTATCTCTTTTTGATGCTCCTTCAGTATAACTGCCTTAGGCGGCGCTATGACTTGGCTTATGCTGAGCTAGCCCATCATCACTGCGCAAGCGAGGCTATCCTCTGATTAACTGAAATCCATCCTTAAAGCGCAACTGGATCGGACATAAATTGCTTCGCCCAAAGAATTTAACTTAGCGTATCATGCTTATATTTTCCTTTGATTTACTGCTAACTTGTTTCCAATTTGTATTCCAATGAACTATGCTCGCCCGTCTTTCATCTTGATGAAAGAGACCAGAAACTTGCCTCTTGATTTTCAAATTGAAACTTTAATCCTAAGCAGGAGGAACAAACTGGAACAACTGATGCGTGTTCCCAGAAGAGGTTGGCAGTCGCTTATCCGAGATGATCCACTTTGAGAAAGGGCTGGTAGTCGCTTATCCGAGATGATCCACTTCGGGCAAGCAGACGTTACCTGTAAGGTCTCGGATCCTTCCTTTACCAATTTTCATCAAAGAAGATCCGGCTTTCTGGTGGCAACTGATCTTTTGCCGAATTTCATCAAAGAAGTCCGGCTTCTTGATGGTAAAATCTGCCATTATACGAAGGATTACGGCTTTGTGCAGGAGGAGGGCCTTTCGTGTCTAGTCAGTTTGGCTTGGAAGTATATAGGACAACTTGTATGCCTTTGGAGCAACGATTCGGTTGTACGAAAGACCACTTTGATGTAGCGTCAATGTATCTTCCCTTTGAATCAAATAAAATATTTTATTTTCTGCTATTTATCTGCTTTGTTTTTCTCTTTTTTGATTCGAGAACACCTGGAGTGGACTAGCTTCGGTATGCCTTTTCCTTAGGAAGAAATGAAAACTCTTAGCCGAGCTAAGCATCTAGCAAAGCTGAAGATAGATTTCCAAATAAGTCAGGAGCCAGTTTCTGGCGGAGCTAGCACGGAATTTCTGCGAAGCTAGAAATGTGCTTTTAGCGGAGCTAAGGCATGTTTCTCAGCGAAGTCATTCAAGCGTCGCGCTAAGTCAACACTGGACTCACGGCGGAGTTAGCCCTTAGCGGAGCTGAAGTAACGCTTCTTGGGAAGGCGCTTTAGGCGCCGTTTCAAATTAATTTGAAATGACTGCCTGCGCTCCTTTCGAGGAGGCGACATTTAGGCAATCATCAGCCTATAAAAGCCTGATCGGGCTAAAAGAGAAGGCACCACTTCTCTTTAAATTTTTAGAGAACTGTAAATCTCTTCTTCTTCTTTCTCCTACGTTTGGAATTTCAAGAAATTCTTCAGTTCTCCAATGGCTCCCAAAAGACGAGTAGGAAAAGAGATAGCAACCTCTACGATGGAGGGTCATTCTCCTCCTCCGGTCATCGAACGACCTATCGCGGGTAGGGATCTTTCCCTTTTGTTCAGAGATTTTCATCTCTTCTTGAAGCCAGTCTTTTGGCTATCTTATAATGAATCTAGAACGATCCATTGTGATCCAGTGATATCAGGGAGTTCAAGTCCCTTAATTTTCTTTGGTTTCTTGACTGGGAATCTAAGACCCAAAGGGTCTATTCTTCAAGCTTTTATGCGAAGCTATCCCTTAGGCGGTTCACATCCTGTTAGATGATAGGATGCAAAGTTAGCCTTAGAAGCGCGGTTGGAAAAGAACTTTAATGCCCTCGAAATAATTTTTAAGCAGCAATACTTTTCTGGCGAAGTTAGCTCTTGGGACTTTGTCGCGTTCTGTTATCCGAGGTCAAGCTTCCAGAGCAAAGCTACTACTTAGATATTTTTTTCTGCATCCTACCTTCATGTGGAGTGCGGAGTTAAGCTACAGCTGCAAAGCTGAGCTTCGGGGCGAAGCTATTGTTAGGCCAGCTTCGCTCGGAGAGCGAAGCTATGCCTTAACAAAAATTACATTCTTTTTTTAGCTCTCCTTCAGCTGATGAACTAATCATAGTTTCTCCTTGTTTTTGCAGTACACTATACTCCTGGTCCTCTGAACAGTCTCTTTGGCACAGCCAGGGGGCTGGACGGTAATGTCAGCCTGCAGTTTCAAGGGCAGGCTTCACTATTCAGCGAGCGGAGCGCTCCTGCTCGGGATGCACTTATTCATGCTGGGGATTAGCGCACCATGAGGACATCTTAACCACTGCTCCCCTTGAAGATTCCAACCGAAGAATCTATGGAAGCCCGGCTTCATGTTTGGAGATGCAGCGCCAGACAACGATCATCAGCTACTAGCCAGAGAGGGGCAGTGGATTTTCAAATTGGATGGTGAGAAGTACTATCTTCCCTCTAGCTAGCGGCATTTTCTCTTGTCCTTCTTTCAATGTGTGACGAGGGCTCGGAAGATGCAGTGGCAAGTGATGCGGACTACTGACTCTGTTCACGTGGGTAAGTTGATAGCTCCATCCCCTGGTTATACGAGGGCGGGTCCTCCTCGATGTATATTGCGTTTCCACCCTGGGAACGTACTTCCGGACATCCCAGTGGGAGAAAATGCCATGGTGGCTCAGACTTTTGGAAATCAGTTCTTTAAGGTTTGTGGCAATTATCCGGCCACTGATTTCAGGACCTCGAGGTGGATTCATCCTCCCAAGGCGTGGTGGAGGGACTTGACTCTATATGTCCTTACCCATTTTGAGGAGGATCTGGAGAGGCTGGGACTCTACGAGGCCGTTAGGGCGACTTGTTATGGCATTCAGATGAGCGTAATGAACTTCTACGCCATCTTTGAGTTATACTTCCCGGCTACAGGGACCTTCTTCATCCCTGTTGGCGAATTAGGCATGGCTCTGCAGGAGATGTGGGAAGTTTCTGCTCTGCCTTTGGGGTCTCTCCCATATAAAGAATATTTCCCGTGCGAGGCGGAATTGGCACTTCTGGAGAAGCAGGAGCCCGCCTTGTTTGAGACTTACCGGGAATTGATGTGCCACCTTACATTTGCTCCAGCATGCATGGGAGCCATAAGGAAGCTTCATGCAATTTGAAGAGCTGGGAAAATTATTTGTTCCCCGACCTAGAAGGTACTCCTGAAGCGGCTCACTGTGGAGTTGCAGATGAAGACATCTTTCGCCGGATGCAAGAGCACTCTCAAGGGGATTTGATTCTGAAAGTAGATGATGGACCCTATGAGAAAGGTGATATTCTTCGGAGTTTCCACCACCAGGCTCGTCGGCTGACGTCCTGGAAGGCATTTTTGGCTTGTTTTTTAACGGTTTGTTGAAGAGGTGTGTGGTGCCATCTTCGTCTGGCGATGTCATTCATCTGACTGTCTTATTGCCTGCTGTTCGTCTAATCCATGGTCGTTCTCTTGGACTTCTTCCAGTCATGGTGTGCTGTATTCAAAGAGGCCTTCGTGGATTGACGGAGGCTTTTTGTAGGCCACCAACAATGAAGCGGGGAAAGGGGACTATCTTGTCTCGCGGCGGGCCAAACCCCAGAATTGGTTTGTGAAGGTTCACCTAGAGGGGGGGTGAATAGGTGAAGGCTAATCTAATGGTCAATTAATGCCAAATGATGCGGAAGCTAAAAGCAATTATGACCTAAATAAAACTCTTACACTAAACACCACGTATAACACAAGAGTGTTACCGAATTCCCTGTGAAGGGCTCTGGACAAACTCCTCTAGATTCCCTTTGAATGGGTTGAGGTGCCGCGTTGGCTCTCTTGGTTAAATACAAGTGTTAGCAAACAATCCCAAGCAATTATATCAATGAGCACAAATGAATATATCAAGCATATGAAGATAGACAATAAAAGTATGCAAGATATAAATAAGAGACAAAGAGAGAGAGAGTGAGCAATCGCAAACACAAGGGATTTGTTTCGAGGTTCGAGCACCCTTGCTCTACATCCCTGCCTTCGACACACGAAGGATTTCCACTATGCAAGATCCCAATGGATCTCTCCTCGGTGCCGCAACACCTACAAGCCCTCGGACTCCCTAGTCCCGTACACACGCAAGCCCCACAAGCTTGCCGAGGCCGCACCTCAAACACGGAGTTCACACACGAACTCGAAACCACCGAGTCCCCACTAGGACCCGAAACAATGCGAACACAACCGTCCACCTCCTCAAAGGAACAAAGTAGAATTTTGGTGATCACAACTCTTGATCACCTAAAATCCTCTCACAATAACAGTCCTATAGAATGAATAGCTCAATGGGTTGCTCAAGTGTTTGTGAGAAAAACAAGGAAGAGAATGGTGGAGGAAAACTCAAAGAATCACTTTAAACACTCTTGATAAACTCCCCTTTGATTAGAAGAATTAGCTCTCAAATTTGTGGAGAAAACTCTTTTAAAAGAATGGGAAAAACTGGCTCAAAGCTCTCCTAAAATCTTATCTCAAAACAATGACCAAACCCCCAAATTTATAGGCTGTCAAAAACTAGCAGTTGGGGTCTGTCAGACCTGCCGGTCGACCGCCCGGTCGACCGCTAACGGTCAAAAATCAGACCGTTGGAGCCCCCGGTCGACCCAAAAGAACAGAGAGCACTGCTCTCAGTTCCGGTCGACTGTGTCGGTCGGCCGGCCATCTGCCAGGTCAAGGCGTGCACGTCTGTGTACGTCGGTCGACCGACTTCAGAGTTAGTCGACTATAAAGGTAGTAAGTCGACTATCTGAAGCCTGAAAACAATTTTTCTGGGATTAAAAAGTTTATCTTTTTGGCTCAAATAAAATCCCGTAAAATACTTAAAAATCTATAAAAATAGTTTTACCAATATACTTTGATAAACAAACATGCTTGCACAAAATCAAGGCATGTTATAAATGATTTGGACTATTTTTGTAATATGAAAATATTAGCTCAATAGAAAACTTGTATTTTCCAAAATCTTGTTTTCCAAAACTCCTTTAAATAAAAAACTAGATATTTTGAACTCATTAAAGCATAGTGTGTATGGATATGATCCACTACACAAATAAGATGAAATATCTAAGTTTTTGACATTAAGCTCTAAACTTGGTTTTGGTTGAAAGATGTAAACATGAATACCAAAAACCAAATAGTATTTTGTCACAAAGAAAAATCTTTTCTAAACTAAAAAATCTTTTATGAAAATAACTAAATCAAGAGTGTGTGTGTGTATGTACTTGAGCAATCCACCACTATTTTATCCTTTACATTTTATCTAAAACAAAATCTTACTAAAACAAAATCTTATACCTAGACACAAGTCTTCATCTTCTTGAAGTCTTCACTTGAAGTCTTCTCATCATCTTGACTTGGTCCAAACACGATCCAACGAGCTCGACTCCTCTTGAGTACTTGATGTGATCTTGATACATAGGCTCGTGAATCAACCGGTGCTAGCTCCAAAATATGTCTTTAAATCCTTTGTTGAAGCTCCACACCTACTAAGATCTTGATAACAAATCTGTCACTAATTAAACAATAGATCATTAGTAAACATAACTACATGAGTTGATCATCATCAAAACTAGAGTGATGGGCCTTTGGGCCAACAGTTTGCCCTATACTTATTTGTTGGCATGGTTCGCCCTTCACTGCCCCTCCATTATCCAAGCCGGTGAGGAGCCCCCAGAAGGTGTTCGAATGGCGCTTCTCCGTCAATTCGAGGGGTGTTTATGGTCACGGACTTATGTGGCTGGGCCCGCAAACTACTGTGTCGCCATGACGTCTACAGCCTTTTTCGGTGCTTTTCCTACATTTGCAATGCAGGCTATGGTGAAGAGTTCAAGGATGTAGGGGAAGGGCAGACGTCATTGAGTCGGGGTGTCTTCGAATGACCGGTTATCATCCGGCCATCATAATGTTGTATAGAAGCGGGGAAACCTGTTACCTGGAGCCCTATGTTCTGAGTCGGTTTGCCCATCAGTTTGGATATAACCAACTGTATGTAGGCAATCCAAACAGCAGCCTGGCGGTTCTTCATTGCTGGCTGTACTGAGGAGCGACTGTGCATGCCGTTACGGACTCCTAACCTTTTGACGACCCTGGGATTCTGCCAGTGGTATAGAACCTTGAACTCTACACCCACTGGATTTTCTATTAATTCCTTTCGTGTCAAGTTGATCTCTCAGCGGCTGAAGCGGAAGGTCACTGAGAAGAGCGAGGGTAAGAGGGTCTGCGTTGCAGGCCTCGGGGAATTCATTGTTGTTGATGATAGCGTAGCCTCAGATGTAGGAAGTCCTCGCTTTGAAGCGGATACAAGTGCTGAGGCTCCAGTAGCTGCTTCTGGTGGGGTAGGCACGGCCCCATGGAACATGTTGATGTGGAAGAAGTGGAGGAAGAAGACCCTGACGTCCACTTCAAGCGAAAGCGGGAAGGTGGATCTCGTAGGAAGAGGGTAGTGAAGAAGCCTCGTCGCTACGCTCTACGGTTATTGCAGAGGGCGAATCATCTGCAGTGCCTCCTCCTCCTGCTCCATTAGTCATTAGGTTGTCAGCTCTTAGGCAGACTGCTGGTAAAGCTGGTCCGGGCCCGGGTATGATCAACTCCGTTCTTATAATACACTCTTATGTATTCTAGACAGCTCATTGTTTACTTCATAACTCAGGAACTGAGGCGGTGAGAGACTCGAGAGCTGAGGCTGCCGGAGAACAGGGGGAGCATTATGATCCTCTGTTTACTTATAGAGAAGGCGATGAGGCTGGCTATTTTGTCGTCTCAGAAGACTGGAGGTGATTCGGCCGATGTAGGTCCTTTAGGTGCTGGGACTTCAAAAGGAAGCCCTATGGCCTCCAACTCTTTTGGGTGGACCACCGAGGGTTCGGCGAGTGAAGGTGGGCTGTCCGTCCGAGTTGATTCTGCCAAAGATTTTTCAATGGAGCCTAAGGGGACTGATGCAGTTGTCGAAGGACTTCAGAGAGAGACTGCTGCCAAGGCGATTGAGGCGACATCGTCCTTTGGTAATGCTTTAACCTTTTGACTCCTGCTATTCACTATGCCTTGCTTAAACAAAGTCTTATCACGATACAGGTGTTCCATTTTTGGGTACATCGACTTCGAGGGAACCAGCCAGTCTTCGCGAAGAGGTCAGGGGTGAGGTAAGTACTTCGATCGCGATGGACGCTGCTGAGTTGGATGTCTTGTATCACGATCTGCCTACTTATCGTCCTGAGTCAACTGGCGGAGGAGAGGGGATTGAGAGAATAGTAGTCATGGAACCAACCTCACTTCCAACTATATCGGTAAGTGAGATGCCATCAGTTTTGCCAGTGCTGCCTATTTTGCCAAGCGCGGAGCTGAAGGTGATTACCAGTCCTACTTCTCCAACATTGATGGTTGAGCCAGCTCTCTCAAAAATCGTCATTAGCCCTACTTCAGTTGTGGTTAGTGTACTGGTTTTAATGAGGACTCCTCCGAGATCACCGACGACCCCTCATGTTGTTGCAGCCAGTGCTTCTATTATTTCCTCCATAGTTATGCCAGTGAAGGCAGTGGAAGCTCTGTCTTCAGGGGTTGCTCGTTTGCTGGAAGTAATTGAGGCCGAGAACGAATTCGTGGCTGAGTTAGTCGACAGCTTTTACAAGAGCTTGAAACGATCCATTGCTTTGGTCTTGAAGGGCTCGACTACCTCATTCTCTGCTTTAAAGGTGGTCCTCTCCCGAAGTATTGACAGTATCCGAGACTTTGGAGGGGATGACCAGGCCGCCACATTGGAGCTTCTGGTGGACAGACTCGAGAGGGATGTAGACAAATGGCACCGTCTTAGCCATTCAGATCTGGAGTCTTCAGTTAACGAACAGCTTGCGCATCTTGTTGCTCAGATGCATGAAGCTCATCTCGCCGCTCAAGAAGCTGCTAAGGCAATTTCTTCTGATTTGAAATCCTTGGAGACAAGGAAAGTAGAGCTCGGGGATGCCGTAGACGCTTCTAGCAGTGCTCTTCTTGACGCTGAGGATAAAATTGAAAAGGCCAAGGAAATAATCAGGAAGGCTAATCTCCTTTTATCCAAGGCTGGCTTGAGCAGCTTAAGGCCCAGAATGATGAAGTCTTGCGGCAGGAGCTAGCACAGAGGGCAACCTTAGTTAAAATTGAAGCTCTCTTGGCCCAGACAGTGAGCTTTAATGAGGCCGAGTTGAGGTCGCAGGCGCTTATCAGGGCTGCTGAAGAGAGGAAGACTAGGCTGGCCACTATTGAAGAACAGATCAAGTCCTATAAAGCGTCGTCGTAGCTTGTTGTCTGTGCATTCATGTATCCCTCTTTTGGAATCAATAAAAAGTGATTTTATTTGAATCCCTTGTTGCATTTCCAACTTGTTTTATCTTCTGAATTCTTGCTTTCAAGTTGTATTGCAGCCCTTTAATCAGTGGTGATAAACTGAGAGAATTAGTCACACATTTGAGAAAATAGTCCTTACTGGACTAAAAGATGAGACTTGACTATCTGCCGGTTCAGAGGTCGCAATGACATAACCGATTGAGAAGCCACTAAGCTTAGTCCTTGTCGGACTGAAAGATGAGACTTGGCTATCTGCCGGTTCAGAGGTTCAGAGGTCGCAATGACGTAACTGATTGAGAAGCCACCAAGCTCAAAATTTGTCATATAATGACAAAGAAATAGTCCTTGCTGGACTGAAAGATGAGACTTGGCCATATGCCGATTCAGAGGTCGCAATGACGTAACCGATTGAGAAGCCACCAAGCTCAAAATTTGGATGGAACTTGGAAGAAATTGTCAGAGGTATATTGTTAACGTGACAACCAGAGAAGTCCACTAAAGATTGAGTGGGACTCAGAAACTTGCTGGGGAACTAGGAAATGAATCCCATAAAAGATCATATGTCAGAGGTGTAATGTTAACGTAACAAAAAGAACTTTATAGGAATTCGGAAAGCAATTTGTCAGAGGTGTAATGTTAACTTGATAAAAAGATATGCCAGAGGTGTAGTGTTAAGCATAGCACGGAAAGATCTCGTTTTCACTGAGAAAATCGAGGAGATCACTGTCATAGGTTTAATGTTAACTTAATAGTGAAATGGATGCCAGAGGTGTAGCGTTAACTTGGCATGGAAAGATCTCGTTTTCACTAAGAAAAATCGAGAAAATCACTGTCATAGGTTTAATGTTAACTTAACAGCGAAATGGATGCCAGAAGTGTAGTATTAAACATAGCATGGAAAGATCTCATTTTCACTGAGAAAATCGAGTGAAATCACTGTCATAGGTTTAATGTTAATTTAACAGCGAAATAGATGCCAGAGGTGTAGTGTTAAACATAACATGGAAAGATCTCGTTTTTACTGAGAAAATTGAGGAAATCACTGTCATAGGTTTAATGTTAACTTAATAGCGAAATAGATTTGCGATATGAGCGATATTGGTCAGAAGTGTAGTATTAACTTAACCTAGAGATTCATTTACTGTTAGAGGTGTTTGAACATAGCAGTAATTCGAATGGATCTGTCGTTCTTTGTATGTGATCTTACCATTCCATGGATGAGAATTGGTAAGTGATTTTGGAGAGGGAATCAAATGGGAACAGGTCCCTTAGGATTTTTAGCAAATCCTCAGCTGTCAACGGGTTTGATATGCCTTTACCAACTACTGTTTGAGTCGGGCTAGCCATGCTATTCACCTCAGCATGATGAGTTGTCGAGGACTTATGTTGGCTTAAAGGCTAACATTTTCCTCTATCCTTAACCGTTAAAGGTGTTGGATCATTCGGTTGCTGTATTTGTAACCTTGATTCTTCTTTGAGACAACCAGTGTACGGTCGGCTCTATACTGGTTTACGGTCGTATGATCTCGTTTGGAGGAATAGAGGGGCGCTCCTTCTGCATATCTTGGATTTGAAGGTCTTGATCAGAGGTGTAATGTTAACTTGATCATGAGAAGGATCCTTAATCAAGGATAATACTTCTTTAAGAACTTACCATTGATCGGCATCATAAGTAAATCACCATCTGAAGTCATAAGGCGATATGCTCCATTTGAATAGACTGTTCCTATTACAAACGGTCCCTCCCAGTTGGACTGAAATTTGCCTTTGGTTTTGTGCATCATGATCATTGGTCGTCTGATGGCTAAAACCAAATCTCCTTTCTGGAAGACTCTTTGTTTGACTTTTTTATTGAAGGCTTTTGAGATCCGAGCTTGATATAACTCAATGTGCTGCTTAGCTTGTAACCGCTTTTCATCTAGGGCTTTGAGCTCTTGAAGATGCAACCGATCATTGTCCTCTGATGTGATCTTAGTCATTAAAACGACTCGTAATGATGACATCTGGATTTCAACGGTATGACTGCTTCACACCTGTATACCAGGGAAAAAGGCGTATTGCCTGTCGGGGTTCGAACCGTGGTTCGGTAGGCCCAAAGACATTCACTAAGATTCTCATTCCAATCTCGCTTATTCGAGGAGACGAACTTTTGAGTAACTTAATGATTGTTTTGTTGAATGCTTCTACCAAGCCATTAGCGGCGGGATTATAAGCAGTTGAAGCCACATTCTGAATTTGGTACTTATCACAAAAATGATAGAATACCTGGCTTGCAAATTGGGTACCATTATCATGGATGATCCGCCTAGGGACACTGAATCGATTGATGACATGGTGTTTGATGAAATTAACCACGTTGGAAGTTTTGACTTCAACCAGTGGTATGATTTCTGCCCACTTTGAAAAGTAATCGGTTATCGCCAGGATAAACCTGTATCCTTTTGTCGAAGAGGGGCTGATTGGCCCTATGACATCGATTCCCATGCTTCAAATGGCCATGTAGCAACAGTTTGGTGGAGTAACTCTGGAGGCTGGTGTATGAAGTCTGCATGAATTTGGCATGCTTTACACCTTCGTGCATATTAGATGGCATCGGCTATCATGGTTGGCCAATAATATCCAAGCTTGTGCAATCGATCTTTGAGTTTTAGACCTGGCTGATGAGCTGCGCATATGCCGTCGTGTGCTTCTTTAAGCACTTCCTGTGTCTCTGAATTAGAAAGGCAACGGAGGAGGACACCGTCATAAGAACGACGGTAAAGTGTCTTCAGAGTTGGATCATAGTAAAAATGGAGAGACCTTCGTCTGATAGATGCCACTTCTTTAGGATTGTCTGGCAGCAGACCATATAGAGCATAGTCGATGAAAGGAAATCGCCAATCTCTCGGCTCAAGATCCGTCGAGATATTATAGACCTCTCTGGTTCTTAACATATGTTTAGAGCAGGCAAGGTGTCGAGTCGCCACTGTAAGGTGACACTCGGTGTCGACTGGCAAGGCTAGCGTTGTTGCTAATACAGTAAGAGCATCTGCCTTAGTATTCTGAGATCGAGATACGTGCCCGATATAAAAGCCATCAAACAGATTAGCCATTTCGATGACTGCGTGATAATAAAGTACTAAATCCTCGTTACGGACCTCATATTCGCCTTTAACCTGATTGATAATCAGTTTTGAATCGCCGTAAGCTTCAAGGTAGTGTACCCCCATTTCGTGGGCGAGCTGAAGACCAATAAGTAGAGCATTGTATTCCGTCACATTATTGGAGCATGATTCCGTCAGAGAAAATGCTCTAGGAAGGACATGACTTTGTGGAGAGATAAACACAACCCCCACGTCGGCAATGATTCTGCCTTTAGGGCCTATTCGTGATGCTCCATCGAAGAACACCTGCCAACTTCATCCTCTGAAGTTACATTGGATTCGAAGACTTCATCTGGAATATCTTCATGAAGTTTTGAGTTTTCTGAAATCGGAAAAGTAGCCAAGAACACTGCAAGGGCCTGGCCTTTAACCGCTTTTTGAGGGATAAAGAGCATGTCGTATTGAGACAAAAGAAGCTCCCACTTAGCTAATCTTGACTTCAATGATCCTGGCTTCGTCATGAGAAGACGCAAAGGATTCACTCTGGAAATGACATGTATGGTTTGGCCGACCAAATAAGGTCGTGTCTTCTAAACGGCAAAGACAAGAGCTAAGCACTCCTTCTCAATAGGATTATAGCGAGATTCCGCCCCTATCAGAGTCCTGCTCAGATAATAAATAGCCTGGTCATGACCATTGTCGTCTTTTTGAGCAAGCAGGGCACCAAGACAATGATCCATAGCTTTCACATAAAGCAGGAACGATTTCCCTGATGTAGGAGCTACTAAGACTGGAGGTTTTGTGAGATAACTTTTAATATCTTCGTAAGCTTCTTGACAAGCTTGATTCCATACAAAAGGAACACCCTTTTTCATGAGTCGGGTGAACGGTTGACAGCGACCTGAGAGATTTGTGATGAATCTTCTGATATAAGCCAGTCTACCTTGCAGCCCTCTAAGTTCTTTGAGATTCTAACCGTTAACGGAGGTCGTCATTACCGTTGTCAGCCATATGGACTGACGCTCTATCTGTACATATCGAACTGACAGTGGCTGAAGAGGCATACCCACTGTCTTCGTCTTTTTCATCAGACCATTGGACTAATGCTTTCATTGGTTCTAGTGAGGTTACTGCAGTTGAGGAAGATAGCTGTTCATAACTGTAAGGTATTGCAACCCTAGATCTGGTGTTCCGGAAGACACCTTCTTCATGTACCAAGACTTTGCCAAGGCCCGGGCTATAATCCGGATCTGGTGAACCATAGGGAGTGTCGTGCGACGCTCGTCTGCCCTTACGCAACTCTCGTCCACTTCTGATCATATTAACGAATGCAGAGGGCAAATCTTGCGGTACGCTCCTTTTGTAATGTTTTACCGGAGTTTACACCATCAGTCGATTAAAAACTGATCGTCAGATTAGAGGAGTAGCGGGGATTGGTCCTAGCCGGCAATGGACTGAGTGGACTGTCACCAACTGATATCCTACGTGTTGACAATAGGAGGGAGAAGTTTGGAAAGATTCTGACTTTCGTTTGCTTGTCAAGAATTCCCGTAAGTCAGACCCAGCTGGACCTAAACGATCCAGCGCAGAGGCTCTATTGGATTACATATAGGATGATGTTCTGTTCTTTTCATCACCGCAGAGGTAATTAGCACTAAATAGTGCTTTAGCCCTAACTTCGTGGCTAAGAACTTTGGGAATGTCATTGGGTGCTGAAGCTGCATAAGCACCGCTATCAACACTTAGGGATGATCCCTTAGCTCCGCTGCGAAGGGCGAGCTTAGTGCTTGATGAACTGGGGAGTGAAGCACACTATGGTGCTTTATCTGCTATGTTGCTGCGAAGGTGATTAGACCTAGATAGTGCCTTGGCTCTAAATTTGCGGCTAAAAGCTTTGGAAATGCCCTTGGGCACTGAAGCTGCATAAGCACCGCTATCAACACTTAGGGGCAATCCCTTAGCTTCGCAGCAAAGAGAGAGTTTAGCACACTAGTGCTTTGGTTCCAACTTCGCGGCTGCGAACTCCATGCGTACCCTGAGGTACTGTGCTTGGCACACCATCGGTGGTTTCGCTCATAAGAACGAGGCTGGCGCGAGGAGTTACTGCTCCTGAATTAGGCGAAGGCATCATTGCCGTTGTAACTTCGTGGTTGATAGTCTCGTTGAAGCAGGCAGGCATCTTGCCTTTTTCTTTAGGAGAGGGATGAACTTGTGGCGTAGCTACGCCTGAAGCTTAATACAGAGCCTTCTGCTTTGGCCTCCACTTCTGCTTTGAAAAAGGAGACTTAGGTTCGTAGGGAACCTGACTAGCCACACGCGAGGCTGGGAGGTGTTGGAAGGATTCTGCTTCTGGTTTCTGATCCAAAACCTTGGCCATCGAGACCTTTCTGTGCTTTCGTGCACAGAGCATTGAACCACCCCCAGAGAGTTCTTCGAATTTTCCTTGGTCGAAATGAACGACTAGGTTTTCGAAGGTAACAGGCTCAAGATTCTGACCCTTGCATTGCGGGCCTGCTTCCTTGTTATGCCAGAGGACCGTGGTAGGCTCACAGAGAGCCTCATCTGTCTCCACAGAGACTTGCTTCGAAGATTTAGCCAGAGGGGCTCTGACCACACCGGCTTCCTTGAATTCAGAAGTAGACCCGAAGGTTTGTTCGTCGCATTGCGACACTTGATTCTCAACAGTGGAGAATAATTTCCCCAGCAGGGTCGCCATCTTGTTTTCCATTGATTTTGCAAAGGAAAAAACCTACAAAAAAGGGTCGATGAGCTAAATTACAAGTATTCTAAAAGATTACAAGTAGATCTCCTCTGAGATTTTGGAGAAGTGTGCCGATAGGAGTCTTGTCAGCGCGTGACCACTTTGTCCCTTTGACGATGTGATCGATGGGATTCCCTTCTCGCCTGGTTCGGGGAATCGGAGAACAGAAGGTTGGTAGAACCCTCTTTTTACTTCTCAAACTGCCTCCACTTGGGAATTCCTTCTCGCTTGGTTCTGGAGATTCCTTGAGAGGGAGGAAGATCTTAGGGTATTATCACCCTGATTAGAGAAGCAGTTCTCTGAATGCTTGGAAGTAAGAGAATGGGTCTCTGTTTAGCCGTCTCTCTCTGTTTTTCAGCCTCTGCGCATGTGTGTCTCCATGTACCCCTGATGGGCTATTTATAGGGAGAGCAGGGGTATAATTGTCCCTTGAAAATCTTGAAACAGATTGAGTCAATCTGTTTAAATCTGGAAAGTAGACTTGCCGTGAGGCTAGAATCAGCTTCTGCGAAGTTAGGAATAGCAGGTAGCGTTGATCTCCTGATTTGTTTTGATTCTTTCCAAATATTTGAAGGATCTCCCCTGATCTTCTTACTTGTTTTAGGAGAGTCAAGAGATTATGGTAAACAACTGCCAAATTTGATCTCAGATTTGATCTCGATTAGATTTGATCTTGAATAGATTTGATCTCATCTGGAAATTTAATTGGTCAAAGGTGACCATAAATGACCCGCAGCGGAGCTGCCGCGTCGAGCTCGCAGTGGAGCTGGAAGGAGCATCTGGCGAAGTCAGAAGAAAGCTCTTCAGCGAAGCTGGATAAACATCTATGGTGAAGCTACCGACCATCCTTCTGCGCGGTTGCGTGTGACTTCGAGCGAAGCTAACTCTCTGCGGAGTTAACTGAGCACTTCAGGCGAAGCTGTAAGTTAGCTCCCTGATAGAGCTTTGAACGGCTTCAAGGTGAAGTTGGACAAACTTAGCCTCTCAGGTGAGGCTATCCCTCGGGCTCATGTCATGCTAAGTGGTTAGCTAACCTAACATCTTAGACCTGCTTAGGTCTCTTCAAAGCTAATCTGGGCTCACTGTCTTCTTCACTGGATCAGTAGAGTTCAAGTCGTTGATTTGTCCCTCGGAGATGGTTAAAAACTCGTCGTCAGCTTGTCTACCACTTGTCTTTTGTAAATGTCAACAAGTTTAGACATTGTTTAGGCCAGTCAGGAATCTTGTCTTTTTTAGAGTGTCAACAGTAGTTATTTAGTATTAATCAAGTTCAAGTGTTTAAGTGTATTATGTGTTTTTTCCTCTAAAGGAAGGTATTGGAGACTCAAGAGTATTCAAGTATGAGATTGAAGCTCAAAACACTCGACATCGCTATTGGAGAAGTCCGCTTAAAGACACTTGTAATCACCAAGATCCTTGTAAGAAAATAGTATGTTTAAAGTGTAGAATATAGATTTGATGCTCAAGAAGTCACAGATACAAAAATACACATTTTTGAAATTACAAGTTTTATCATATTGGTGTTTTGCATGTTAGGTACTTGATACATGTTTCTAATTTTTCCAAAATTCTATATCCAAATTAGGACATGTATTTCATTACCTATACATTGCTATATCTCTTTAAAAAAATACAAAATATTTTCAAAATAGTTTGGTATTCAAAAATACTCAGAAAAACTTATTTTGGCCCAGGTCGATCGACCGAACGATCGATCATAGCCTATTATAGGTCAGAACAGTCAATCAGGCGGTCGACCAATCCTTTGACAAGGGTTTGTGCATGTTGTGAATGTTAGTCTATTGACCGACCGATGGACCGTTGCCCCAGCGGTTGACCGACAGATTGACCGACTGGCACACCCTTTCTCTCTAATTGGGTCGGTCGATCGAGCAGTCGACCGATCACTCTATATAAATTTTTAAGACAGAGTCCGGTCGACCGGGCGGTCGACTGAGCCAACGGCTAGTTAATGAAAATGAACATTCGGTCGACCGGGTGATTGACCGAAGTTCTGACAAAAAAGCCATAACGGCTAGTTTTCAGAATTTGTCTTTTATTCTGCTTTTTCCAACTGGCATTTTTACTTTTTCTTGGTCAAATCTCTTCCCAAATGACCTAGTGAGTTAAACTAACAGGTTTTATGATTGCCTATATATATGGGTCATGGGAATATGATTCACACAAGAATATATAAGCATACAACAAGTTTTAACAAGTTTTCAAGTTTCTAGTTTTCAAATGCTTTTATTTCCAAAGTTATTTCAATTAGTTTTTCAGCTCTTAAATTTTTTTCAACTGAATTTTTACTCTCACAAACTCCTTGAGCTTCAATTTATATCCACTCTATAGGAATTTATAAAGAAGAGAGTGTTTGTGATCTAGTGGTTACAATGATCTTTGTAAAACCTCATTGGCTTTGTGCTACCTCTTGTGTAGAGGATAGAGTGTTGGAGTTGTGTACTCCGGTCCATTGTAGACCATTATAATTTCTTATTGTAAGGTCTCTTTGTGGAAGATCCTATTGTGGATAGTGAAATCCTTCACATTGGTGAAGGCGGGAACATAAAAGGTGGCTCAAACTTTGAAACAAATTCTTCTTGTTTGTGATTGCTTATCTCTTGATCTCTATCTCTTTACTTTGCTTACAATTGTGTTGTTGCTTCTCTTGCACATTCTATTTATTGCTTGCATTATATTCATCATTACATTACTTTCGTCATCTCACTTATCGTCTTTACTCATCTCAACAAAAAGGCAATTGAGCATCTCAACTCATAATCTAGAGGAATTTTAGAGGAGAAGTTTTAGAGCCCTTCACGGGAAATTCGGCTTCAATTCTTATTTTGAGTGACCAGTTTGCATCATTTACTATAGTTTGTTATTTTTTCGCATTTGATTAGCATTACACCTATTCACCCCCTCTAGGTGTATTTTCAGTACATTGTAGCAATCTGGTCGCAAGATAATCGGCCAAGTAGGGGTAAGACTAGTGGGAGGTATCCGTGCCTGAACAACGGGCCTAATTATGCCAAACCACTATTCTTTGAAATTTACCTCTCGATCCTCAACTTGAGACACTTATTTGACAAGAGTCAAACTCTAACAACTTTCTCCTTAGATCAATCTTCTATTGAGTCCGAGATGTCTATTGTGCCAACGTCTACTCAGTTTTAGTTAGGTTGGGCTAGTGAGTGAGGAGATGGTTTTGAGCTAAGGAAGGGTAATGACTTCCCCACCTTACCTTGTTTAAGGAATGCCCTTCATTGTTTTAGTGCAAGTGTACAAGCATATAGCAAAAACAATATTTAAGTAATGTATATTACCCAAATGTGTTTTTTAAGCTACATGCAATGCACACATACCTTTTCTCCAACACTCTTCAACAGTAATATACATGTAAATGAAATTAGACAAAAGCCCTAATGCAATGTCTAACCCCCCTAATGCAATGTCTAACCCGTTTTAAGTATTTACAATCAACTAAGTTACTATTAAATTAAAAACAGTGAGCAGAGTAACTTAATCAGAAAAACTAAATAATGCAGAGAGCAAACTTCTAAAAATCAAGTAACCTGCAATAAAGTAGATCAGTAGTCCTTCTTACTTTATCGCACAAACGCGGTTATAGGTCCCCTAAGCTCTGCTTTTAAGAGCAGAGACTCAGGTATGCTATATGTCCACTTCAGCTATTAATTTCCTAAAATCAGCCCCTACACACAAAAACAGAGAAGAAAGTTAAATTGTCAGTAAATTTAGAAAAAAAAACTTACCGTCTCTCCCCGGCAACGGCGTCAAGATTTGATCAAGTCAAACCTGCACAGAAAATAGAAGTTTAGAAATTGATAAGATATGCTAAGTTTCTCAATTTTAACGATATAGCAAGTGACTATGCGAGTCGTGATCCACAAGGATAGACTGCGATAGAAGCTTTTAGGTAAGTCTTTCTAAGTTACTAGATCTAGTTAAAATGTTTTCTTCTTTGTTTCTTAAAAGAAAGGAAAAGAAGTTAACGGTAGAAGAGGAGAAGGTGATGTTGTTGGTATTTTGAAAAGAAACGAAAAACTAAGTTAAAGGAAAGAAGAATAAAGAGAGAAGAAATATTGGTTTTGAAGATGTGTTTCTAACCTAAGAAATTTAAAAAAAAAAGAAAGAACTAAAAAAATACTTACTTACCTCTTCGGCGCTTGTTTATCTTGGATTCGTTGCAATGATTTACCTTGACTTGAAGGGGATTACAACATGGCATATAGGATCTTCCCTACTTCAAATCAGTCTAACTAAATAAAAATGCAAGTAGAAAAGAATACTACTCTATTACACAATCAGAAGTAGATATCCATCACCATAAGCCTTTAATGGCATTTGCAAGGGCAAGAAAAATTTGAGGCTATAGGATTCACTTGGATTTACAAGTCATCATAGAGGTAAGGAAGCAAAAATAAGAAGAAAACAAACTTTGATTAAATCGAAAAATAATAAAAGAAAAGAGAAAGTTTACATCGATGTCACTCTCAATACAAATTTTTCTCTCATTCTCTCATGAATCTCTTCTCTAACCTAAGCTACAAAGAAAATAAAAAATTACATAAAAAACAAAAACCTAAGCTAAACTAAATGAAAATCTTACTTCTAACTCTCTGTTGAGTGGTGCCTCTTGACTTCTACATATGGTAGTATTTATAGGAGAAATGGGGAGGAGAGAGTGCACTTGAGGGTGAGATCAAATCGCTGGCCCAACAGAAAAGATCTTCTGATAAGAGTGGAGATAAGATCGGAGATATGAATAAAATTATTTGCCCAACAGGAAAGATCTTCTGATAATATCTTTTTTGGTCTCTGGATTTTGACAATATCCTATTGATTCTTCAAGCTAACCAAATAAATCCATGTATATCTAAACTAAATGAGATATATTTGAGATTATCTTCTCTGTTATCTCATATTATCCACTTAGATATGCAGTTTGGCATTGGAAACTTCATAATATATGCGCCAATCCTCAATTGTGAAATAAATCCTTCAAAATCCAATTTAGTTGGGCTAGATTCGGGATTATTCTCTCATTCTCCATTAATTATCACCTGTACAAATTAGACATAAAGACAGGTAAATAGCAAAGTTTATTATCAGATAAATATAGGAATATAATAATAGATAATGCAATATACGTGCACAATCAGCCATGCACTACTTGAGCGCCAGCTCTCTTCCAGCACTACACCATGGCCGCCGCCACGGCGACCAAGCCCCATGCTCCCCTCTCCTCCACCGAGGCCCACGCACCACCCATGCCCGTACATACCCTTCCATGCATCATCATCTCCTCTGTCCGACACCAGAGACCACCACACCCTCTCCTCCTCCTTTCCGTGCCAGCCCCAGTCGTAGCACCTGAGCACCACACCCGCAGCCCTCGCTGGAGACCTCCAGCGAGCTCCATCATTGCCCTATCACATGCCTTTGGTTGCCGCCTACCCGAGCCCTTGCTCCTCCCTATGGGTAACACTCCCTCTCGTTATCTCTTTCTTTATTTCTCTGTGTTTAAGTGTGTGTGGGTGGGTGTTCTTCCCTCTCATGTACTTTCTCTCTCTTTCTCTGTGTACTGAGTGTGTATGTTTGTGTGCACGTGTGTGTGTAAGGTATGTGTGTGTTACCCACTTAGGTGTGTGTGTACTTATTCAGTGTGTGTTTGTTTTGCATGCACGTATATGGGAATGTGTACATGTGCATTGTATATATACATATACATACATGTGTGTGTGTGTGTGTGTGTGTGAATTATGTTAGGATATGTTTGTTGGCCCAAAGACCCATCACTCTAGTTTTGATGATGATTAACTCATGTAATTATAGTACTAATGATTTTGTGTTTATATAGTTTCAGATTTACTATCAGGATCTTAGTAGGTGCTTTTTAGCTTCAACAAAAGAGTTTTTGGGAGCTAACACATGTAGATTCAAGAGCTCGCGCGTCAAGATCGCATCTAGCACTCGGTTGCAGTCGTGTTTGAATCGGGTCGACTTTGGTTTATTTAGATCTTGTGTAAAGATAGATAGTGTTGATATGCTCAAGTTCACACACACACAAGTTTAATAAGTTTGGTTTTCAGTTTAACCGGTTTTTGGATTTCAAATATACATATATATATGGTTTTCATGAATAGATAGAATCAAAACAAGTTTACATGGTTTAATGTATATTGTATTTCATCTATATACATCTGTGATTTACATATTTGGAAAAACTTTTTTGAGGTTCTATTTCATGTATTTGGAGTTTTGTATTTAAACAAAGCCTATTTTGGATTTTATGTCAAAAACAGATATATATCATGTACATGTGTATTGGACTCTATCCATTTACAATATGCTTTAAATTTGTTTAAATATCATGTTTTTGTACAATTTTTGGAGAAAACGGTTTTTCTTTTCAAAATCCAAGTTTCGAGAAATACGGTTTTGTTTAAGGCTAAATATTTTTTATCACAAAAAAGTTCAAATAGTTTGTAATATATGTTGATTTTTGATCACACATATTTGTTCTTAAAATATCTATCAAGAATTAACTTTTGTGGAATTTATATGAATTTATGAGATTTTACAGAAGTTAAATTGACCAAGTTTCAAGTTCTAAAATTGCTGTCAGAACTCCGCTGGCGGTCGATCGGACGGTCGACTAGACCAACAGTCGGTCGACCGGACCGGTTGACCGATGTGCACGAGAACGTGCACATGGCCAGCCCACAAGGCCGGTCGACCGACTGTAACCACCCATGTCTCGGGTGGTACCGTCGACCGGGTGGTTGACCGACAGGCCTCGTGCCTTGTGGACGGTCGATCGGGCGGTCGACCGACAGTGCCTAACGGTCAAAAACTTGACCATTGGCCGGTCGACCAGCCGGTCAACCGGAGGGTCATTTCTGACCTTTCAGGCTGCCAACGGCTATATTTTTCCCAACCCTATATAAAAGGGGTTTTGGGGACTGTTTTCTACAAGATTTAGAGAGAGCTTTCTTCCCATCTTGCAAGTGTTTTGCAGTAAGATTTTAAAGAGTTTTTGTGCCTCAAAATTTATTTTTATTTTATTTTCAAGGGTTGGAAAAATCAAAGAAAAATATGAGAAATTGGTTTTGATCTTCATTTCTATTCATTCTAGTATTTTTCTCAAGTATTTTCTTTGTGATTTTGATTTCCAAACACCTTGTTTTTCTCACACTTGAGCTATCATCTCTATCCTATCTATAGGATCTTGTTTTATGGGAAATATAGTTTGTGGTCTATTGTGATCACCAAGAGTTGTTTGTGGCCTATTGTGATCATCAAGTTGTAATCTTTCCTTCGTTGTGGTTTTGTGCCTATCCTTCTAGTGTAGAAGTGGTTGTGCTTTAGGTTTGTGGTTATCCCTCTTGTGTAGAGGTGATTGTGGTGGAGTTTGGCTTTTTGCCTTTATCCCTCTTGTGTAGAGGTGATTGTTATTTTGGCCTTGTGCCTTGCCTCTTATAAAGGTGGTTGTGTTGGAGAGAGGAGTTGTATACTCTGAATTTATAATTACAAATTTCTCGGTGGACGTTCTTTTTGTGGGAGGTCCTATGTGGACGTAGTGGAAATCCTTCTGTGTGAAGGCGGAGACGTAGAGTAGTGGCTCGAAGCTCGAAACATATCTTGGTATTTGCGTCTGATCCACTATCTCTAAACTCTATCTCTCTTATATCTTCCATTACTTTATATTGCACTTTTTCATATGCTAGATATTATTTGTGTCCATACTTGTGTTGAACCAAGAGAGCTTCATATAGCACCTCAACTCTTATTTAGAGGAATCTATAGGAGATAGTCCAGAGCATTTCACTGGGAATTCGGCTGCACTCTTTGGTTACACATAGTGTGTTGCAATTAATTTTTAATTCCGCATCATTTTATATTAAATTAGCTTCTATACCTATTACCCTCCCTCTAGGTGTATGAGCCTACGCTCCTGATATTAGGTTTAACCACCTAGGAGTGAGATCTTGGATTGCTAATCTAGATTTGCATTTGCACACTTATTATACACTTATGGATTTCATGACCCCTCCCATGTATGATGTTACCAACATTGATATTTGGAAAGTTAAGATGTCCATGTACCTTAAAACTCTAGGAATACATGTTTACCTTGCCACTATCAAAAAATCTTATCTCGATAATGACAAGCATATAGAGGCCAATGCACAAGCCTTAGAGGCACTTAAGTGCACTCTTAGCAAAAATTATCTATCTATTATTTCTCATTATGATTCAGCTTTTACAGTGTGGAACACATTGACCTCTCCTAAGTTATAAATGACAAACTATGTGGAGAAAGAATCTAGTGAAGATGAGTCTGATGAAGCTTGCTACATGTCCAAGGGAATGACTCCCTTGAGGTACATTCAGATACTTAATTAGATGATAGTGTTAGTTCTTCAGGTGATGACAATATGGATGCCGATGTCTTAAATGAAGAACTTTCATTATTTTGTGAAAACTTGCTAGAAAATATAAACTTTTGAATAAGAAAAGTTTTAAATTAAAAGAAGAAAATGAGAAATTATTTTCAGAGCTAGACATGGTTTTACAAGAGAGGGTTGAGATTTCAAGTGAAAGGGACTCCTTGAAAACCCAACTTGATCTTATTTTAAACGAAAATGAAATTTTGAAAAATAAAAATGATTGTGATGTTATTTTGAAGAAAAATGAGGTTTTATCTTTAAAACTTGAAATTGTTTTAAAAGAAAATAATTCTTTAAAAAATAAAATTGTTAAAAAGAGTTGGAATCTATTTTAAAAGAATACATTTCTTTGAAAAATGATTTTGATACTCATGTTTGTCATATTCCTATTGCCTCTTCTTTCATTGATAAATATGTTGCTTGCTCCACATCTTCTTCAATTATTGAAAATGATATATGTATGTTGAAGAAGAGTGTACATTATTTGGGCTCCACTTTGAGCCAATGTGCCATGAACCACACACGTTTGAAATTCATGTTTCACAAGAAACATGCTCCTCATATGCATGCACACAAAACAAGGCATACACAAGCTTCTCATGTTCACACACATGACACTATGCATACTCATGTATACACTTGTACACATTGTGGAAGTAAGGACCACCTTACAAAATTTTGTTATGATAGAATACATGATTTAAATTTTGCAAATAAATTTGTTTGGGTTAGAAAAGGTGCTAACTCCCATGGATCCAAGAAAGTGTGGGTACCAAAATTCACCCCTATTGTATTTGATGTAGGTGTGGGCTCTCACATGACGTGAGAGGTATGGTGCCTTGATGGTGGATGTGTTTGAGTTTGATGGACAATACTTTAGATGCATCACCTACAAGGATGTTTGTGGGAGGGCCACCATGGTTTGGAGACCAAGAGATTTGTCTTATTGGTTTTGGTAACTATCTCTAACTCCTACTTTGTTTACATACTCTAATTGATGTTATTAGCATATTTGGTTTTTCAAATTCATTATGGTTAAATGCAATGTTTATTAGACTTGTAATATACATATGTAGTATTTGTGTTGTCACTATAGTTTAGCTATTGTGTAGATCCTAACTCTAAAGCACGTGCATTTACCCTAATGATCATGTTTTTGCACTTCATATTTTGATTACATGTTTAGATGGAACTTTTATTAAAACTTGTATATATACTTGTACAAGTAGTGAGCTACACTTGGTTATTACGTATTTGTGTTTCATTGATCATTTGTACTCATTATATGTACATTATAACCTAATTTTGATGATTCTTTCATTTATACTTGTTTTTCCTATTTTTGTACATGTTTTCATAAAAATGTATTTATCTTCATGTATATATTAATTTTTTCTAAAACTATTGGATATACATGTCTATCCTAGAGTCACTTGCTTTTCATGCAATATTTTATTATGGACTCATTTATATTTGGGATATGTATGTATACTTTTAGTTTTAACAAAACATACATATACCTTGAAGATTATTTAGTTTTGATGATTTCTTATTTTGATAAAAGTAATTTCATATGAGTTTCATTGACTATTTTCATGATTATGCTTTTCACATGATTCTTGTCTCATTATTTGTGTTTACTCATGACTTTATTTTATGAGTACATTTTTGAGCTTTATAGATCTTGAGTGATAATTTTTGTGTACTTAGCAATGCCTCAAGGGATATATGATTTGGTTTTATATTTTGAAGGATCTTCAACTAATTTCGTATTCTTCAATTGGTAGAGTATTCAAACATGTTAAATTATTTTTAAGCTCTTAATTTTGAAAACCCCTACCAACCCAAGGACAGTTGAATGGGCGACCATGCCTTATATGTCCTTATTGAATATCTTTTAAATTTGTGCATGAATAGGGTGCTAGGTATGAGTTATACTGACTGAGTTTTTCCTGCACGCAAAAATATGAATATTAGATTTGAGAATTAAAGGTGTGCGAGGTTCTCAATACTAATCCGCGGTAGCAAGGCTATGCGGGTCGTGATCCTCAGGGAGGGACTGCGATGGAAGCGTTAAGCAAGTTTCTCTAAAGTTTTTATTTTTATTAGTTAAATTAGAAAGGAAGTGGTATTTACAATGGGTCGGCAAATAAAGAATTGGGAGAAGTTGTGATTTAATCTAAAAAGAAAAGAAAAGAAAAAGAAAACTTACCTCTTCAGTCTGCTTACCGTTTGAACCGTTGCGATGATTTACCTTTTCTTGGAAGGCGTACAAGCATGGCTTATAGGATCGTCCGTCTTCTTAATCTACTCTATGAAATGAAAAACAAGCTATGAAGACCTGTTCATCGCCATAGGCCATCAAGGTTCCTTCCTCGGCTAAGTATTCTCGAAGCAGTTGGATCTCATGGTGGGCAAGACATTAGAGAACAAATAGAAGGAAGTAAATACTGAGATACACAAGATTAAATAAGAAGAAAAGAAAATAAAACAATACAAAAATAAAAGCATACCTCGATTTGATTATTAAACAATGGTGGAAAAATAGAACTTACACCGACTGTCACCATCAGTACAAGTAGATCCCTTCCTCCATGAATACATCATCTCCTCTCAGTTTTTACAAAAAGAAAATAGAAATTTACAATGGGGGAAATAAAATCTAACCTAGAAGAAAAACCTAAAACCCTAGCTTTTGGCCCTTTGCTGGACGCTGGACGACCCTGTACGTTGCACTGCAGGGGGTATTTATAGGTGCAGAAGGCCGAAGAGTCCCGGATGAAGTTGCCCACGAAATCTGGTATTCAGATTCATCCAAAATGCCGCAAAATTGCGGCTTTTGCCGTAAAATTGCGTCAGTATAGTGGAGTCAGGCCACGCGCTTTGTCGCGTGGCTTCTCCTGGTCCGTCCATGTGGGCGCCTGCTTCTGAAAGTATGATCATGGCTCTTCATATTGGGATTTCGAGATAACTTGATAATCAAGTTACCTAGAGTTTGAATTCTCCCAATCTCTTTTAAACGAATTTCCTTATCTCTGCACTCTTTTCATTCTCATCTGCAAGAGTTTAGGGTTGGGTAGAAGTCTATCCTTCCCTCATCTTTGATATTTGCAACTTTAGCCCTTTGTGTATTTGCACTTTGACAATTGATATTTGCACTTTTACACCTGAGCTTCAACTGTGGGCTTTTGGGCTTCATTAAGCTTTATTTATTATTAAAATAATAATTCGAGGCCTGCACACAATAAATTACAAATTATTAATAAATGTGCAGAATTAAATGAATAAATATGAAAATGTGATGGTAAATATGATGATAAAAATGCACTTTTCACTGCCAATCACACCCCCACACTTATCTTTTTGCTCGTCCTCGAGTAAAAACAAAGAAAAAGAAAAAGTTAATCTAACCTAACTCACTTTCGTAGGAATCACGATTGCACTTAGCACGTGCAACAAGCCGTTAAACCTCTAGGTTACCCTAGAGGACGAGTGTTGTCTCGTGAGGGTTTTCAGTGGATTGCACCCACAAAATCCATAAAAAGAAAATATTTGAATTATTATTGAAGAGACTAAGTAGTCTATAAGTTTTAGGATCCTCACTTTTATTCATTCTTCAAACTTAGTCTTTATAAAGTTAATTGTTTTCCATTTTAGGTAAGAATTAAAATTGAATTTCTAATATAGTCTTTTTCGTTACCAAAAATCATATGCATCCTTATGAATTTATACTAGGTATTCCTTAACTTGGACTCTCATGCCTCTATATATATATATATATATATATATATATATATATATATATATAATATATATATATATATATTAATAACAATATGTATAACGCATCTAATTTTCTTTCGTGTAAGCATCAAGGCTTCTTGAGGCCCTCATACCTAACTAATTGATTATTAGATGTGTTAATACATATATTATATTTCTTAGTCTTCTTAGGCTTTCTAATCCACCCATGTAACGAACTTAAAGTCGGTGGCTCCCAAACCGGTCGGCTTTAGGGCACCAGGTGAGAAAACACCCCGCGGACTCAAATTCGAATGAACTAGGCCACAAAACTAAGGACTTTATTTTTATTTAGAACTCACCTTTAGGCGTGAATACTTATGCTTCTTGAGGCACATGTATCAGCTTAATTGGTGATTTTTTTCTTCTTTTTTTTTTATTTTTAATGAGGCACAAGGTCTTTGTCTTAGAATCCTAGATATGCATTAGGTATGCACATTTCATTAAGGTAAAAATCAAGACTAATTATTTATTCAATTTCTCTCCTATACCTAAAATTTAAACAATTTATTTATTTTGACCAAGTTTTTAGAAATCCTAATCATGATTTTCCTAATCCTTAAAACTAACTTAGATTTCTTTCAAAAAATAAGTCAAAATACTTCCTTTTTATAACAAAATTTTTTTATTTATTTTTTTATTAGCAAATTTTGTTAGTGTCTACTTATGTTAGTATGTTAGTAAAGCCCACCCCCACACTTATCTCATGTATTGTCCTCAATGTATGAATGAATGCATGTACGCATGAAACAGAACAAGGGAAGGCGGAAGTTACCTTAGGGTGGTGGTTCCGGAGGTGGTCTAATTGGTCCACGAAATGCGGCCCAATCAAGATAACAGATAATTTGGTGGAACCCACCAGAAACTTTCCTTACATAACCCACTAAAATATATGTATAATCATTTTTTAGAATTTCCACCCCATCAAATTTTCAAATTTCATAATAAATTTCAGAGTTAATTGTCTCAACCTCCTTGTCCCAAAATGGAGTATGAAAAGATGGAATTATTGACTTGGACATTATAGGTACGGGAATGAATACCGACTCAAGGAAGATGCTCAAATCAAGTAAGGGCTCAGGAGTCTGGCTAGGTTCAAGAATTGAGTCCAAGTCAAGAAATTGAAACTCAAGTCCACAATCTTCTTCCCACAATGGAATGTGACCTAATATGGGTAATATCTCTTTACTTCCAATATTAAGGAATTCTAGCTCATCGCCATACAATTCTTCAAAACTAAGGTCAACATCTTCCGTCAGAATTGTACAATCAGTTTCAGAAGTAAAGAGATTGTGAGAATTTAGGTCGCATATCTCATTGGGTTCAATGTAATAAAAAGAACTTGCTAATTTATCCATAGGATTTTCAAAATTGCACAATTGGTCAAGTTCAATATGATCATCTAAAATGGGTGATTCAATTTCATTATGAATTGGAATAGGATCTAATGTTGACTCGGGAAAAGTGAAATCAGGTGGAGACACTGGAGTCATTATTGGATCAGGAAATAAAATTGAATCATCGAGTGGAAGATCATGATCATATTCATGTTCAAGTTCTAATTCATGAAAGGAAAAACTTGCCAAGTTATCAGATTTTGAAGTTTCGGCAAGTTCACATGATGGTACTGAATTAGAATCTTGTTGTCCAAAGCAATTTGGTTCGTCGGCTCTAACAGAATGGTCAACGATATCAGAAATGGCCGAACGGTGAGAACGTAAGGATTGAACCATCAAATCTATGTCACGCTCACGAGCTAATCTAGCCTGAGTCATGGCGGCAAGCATCCTTTCATAATGTGATTGGGCTTGACAAGAGGAAGTGTAATCATGATGGAGTTGTGAGTTGGTGGACTCACGCATTATCATGTCTCCTATAGATGGTAATTGTTGCTTCGACTCATGCATACTTATCATTTCCCCTATAGATGGTAATTTATTCTGAATGGGGGGATCTGAGTATGAATCATTGAAAGAATGTGGACTAGATGGATATGAAGGACAATTAGGTTGATAATTAGACTCGGGGGACTCGAAACCCCATGAACTCTGTGACGAGTTGAAAGTATGAAAATCATGGTCATAAGATGGGGGTATGGGTTATAATTATTCGGATAAGACCATTCCGGCACACTAGATTGGTCAAAGTTATGATATGCCGGGTTGGTAATATCCGAAAAATAGTTAGGTGTGTAATATGGATTAAAGTTGGAAAAATTATTATTATATGCCATATCACACCAACACAAACAAACAAACAAATAAACAAACAAAAAGAAAAAAAATTCTATCCTAAGTTAGGGTAGACCTATGACCTAGACGACTCCTAACTGGTTAGACTGTCCACGGGAGGTCGGGTGCAGATTTTGACCACGAGTTAATCAGCCAGGTCAGGGCAAGAGTGGTGGGAGGTTTTCCGTCAAAGACGTTCCTTAATTAAATAACCACCAATCTTCGGGCTTTCGGCCCTCAATCCCCTTCCTAGACACTGATTTGGCAAGAGTCAACTTCCAACACTGTTCCCCCTTAGGATAATCTCCTATTGAGTCCGAGATGTCCCTAGGGCCAACGTCTACTAATTTTTAAGTTAGGCTTGGGTTAGTGAGTGCTTTGGATGTGATTTTTGGGCTAAGGAAGGGTGATGAAATCCCCACCTTATCTTGTTAATGGGTTATGCCCTTAAGATGAATTAGTGCAAGTGTACAAGATAAATAGATAAGAATCACTCAAAGCAGAAAATCAACCAAGAGATGAGTCCTATTCTACATGCAATGCGTACGTACCTTGCTCCAGCACTCTTCAACAGTAAAAATAAATGAATTGAAAAGATACGTGCCTAATATGCAAACGTCTAATCAATTTTTATCTTTAACAACAAATAGTTTACTGTTGAATTAATTAGCAGTAAGCAGGGTTATCACAGAACAAATTTTAACAGAGCAGTAGACAATATTTGCAATTTGCAGCAACCTGCAGAAAACTGAGTCAGTAATTCACTGCTATTGCCGCGGATCCGCGGCTATTGCCGCGTTTCTGCGGCAAAGTAGCAGGCTCTGCTGCTCTGCCTTCGAGGGCAGAGGCACAGAGTTGCTATATGTCCACTTCTGCTGCTGTTTCCTGTTCTCCAAACCTGCAAACAGAAAAGAATTAAAAGAATTAGTTAATAATTATTTTTTTTATTAGAGAAAAACTTACCGTCCCTCCCCGGCAACGGCGCCAATTTGTTGACTGAGTTTTTCCTGCACGCAAAATATGAATATTAGATTTGAGAATTAAAGGTGTGCGAGGTTCTCAATACTAATCCGCGGTAGCAAGGCTATGCGGGTCGTGATCCTCAGGGAGGGACTGCGATGGAAGCGTTAAGCAAGTTTCTCTAAAGTTTTTATTTTTATTAGTTAAATTAGAAAGGAAGTGGTATTTACAATGGGTCGGCAAATAAAGAATTGGGAGAAGTTGTGATTTAATCTAAAAGAAAAGAAAGAAAAAGAAAACTTACCTCTTCAGTCTGCTTACCATTTGAACCGTTGCGATGATTTACCTTTTCTTGGAAGGCGTACAAGCATGGCTTATAGGATCGTCCGTCTTCTTAATCTACTCTATGAAATGAAAAACAAGCTATGAAGACCTGTTCATCGCCATACGCCGTCAAGGTTCCTTCCTCAGCTAGGTATTCTCGAAGCAGTTGGATCTCATGGTGGGCAAGACATTATAGAACAAATAGAAGGAAGTAAATACTGAGATACACAAGATTAAATAAGAAGAAAAGAAAATAAAACAATACAAAAATAAAAGCAAACCTCGATTTGATTATTAAACAATGGTGGAAAATAGAACTTACACCGACTGTCACCATCAGTACAAGTAGATCCCTTCCTCCATGAATACATCATCTCCTCTCAGTTTTTACAAAAAGAAAATAGAAATTTACAATGGGGCAAATAAAATCTAACCTAGAAGAAAAACCTAAAAACCCTAGCTTTTGGCCCTTTGCTGGACGCTGGACGACCCTGTACGTTGCACTGCAGGGGTATTTATAGGTGCAGAAGGCCGAAGAGTCCCGGATGAAGTTGCCCATGAAATCTGGTATTCAGATTCATCCAAAATGCCGCAAAATTGCGGCTTTTGCCGCAAAATTGCGGCAGTATAGTGGAGTCAGGCCACGTGCTTTGTCGCGTGGCTTCTCCTGGTCCGTCCATGTGGGCGCCTGCTTCTGGAAGTATGATCCTGGCTCTTCATATTGGGATTTCGAGATAACTTGATAATCAAGTTACCTAGATTTTGAATTCTCCCAATCTCTTTTAAACGAATTTCCTTATCTCTGCACTCTTTTCATTCTCATCTGCAAGAGTTTAGGGTTGGGTAGAAGTCTATCCTTCCCTCATCTTTGATATTTGCAACTTTAGCCCTTTGTGTATTTGCACTTTGACAATTGATATTTGCACTTTTACACCTGGGCTTCAACTGTGGGCTTTTGGGCTTCATTAAGCTTTATTTATTATTAAAATAATAATTCGAGGCCTGCACACAATAAATTACAAATTATTAATAAATGTGCAGAATTAAATGAATAAATATGAAAATGTGATGGTAAATATGATGATAAAAATGCACTTTTCACTACCAATATATACACATGATCTTCATGTTATTCTATTCTTGTATAATCATATTTGTTTTCTTATATATGTATACTTCAAATTTCAATTGGTATCAATTTCAATTGGTACTTCCAATTTCATACATATATATATGATTTGATTGTGCTTGTTTTACAATATCTTTACATTCTTAAAAGTACAAATTATGTTTATGTTAAACTTGATTTTATTCCAAATATTAATTGTATCTTTACAAGCTTATATATTGATTTCAATTGGTATTTATTTAATATCAAAATGTACTTCAGGTTTCACCTTCAATTGGTATCAAAATCTTCTATTGGTATCTTAAATTTTTTTTTTCAAGTGGTATCAACTTTTATTTTTGTCAACTACTATTTGATTTCAATGTTATCAAAATTTATTTTATTGACTCAAAAAATTTCAAAATTTTGTTTTTAAAAATAATTTCAAAATTTTCTTAAAATTGTTGATATATATTTCCTATATGCAATGGGAGCTTAACATTTCCTATATATATAGATTCATGTTAAGTGTATCTCACTTTGAGGAGATTGACCTCTCTTCTTTACGTGATACACGTGTGTAGGGAGAGCTTAACATTTCCTTTTATATATTGTATATTATGCTTTATGTGGATTAGGGTCTAGTCATCCCTTCTCCATATAATGCATGTATACAGGGGGAACTAACTTTACGTTTCTTCTCTTCATGAATGTATATTGCATATACATCTTTATTGTTTGATTGTTCTTACCCCTTTGTTGATGAATTGATAAAAAGGGGGAGAAGAATTTTGAGAGTTTATATATGCATGTTTATATCCTTATTTATGCATATATGTTTGTGTTTTGTTTATGCACTTTATTGAATATCTATATTATTTATTGCTATGCATGAGTTAAGGGGGAGCTTCTATGAAGCTTATCTTTAATTCATGCATATATAACTCCATGAGTTTTGTCATCACCAAAAAAGGGGAGATTGTTGGTCCAAAGGCCCATCACTCTAGTTTTGGTAGTACTATTGATCTTGTATTTATATAGTTTCAGATTTACTATCAGGATCTTAGTCGGTGCTTAGCTTCAACAAAAAGTTTTTGGAACCTAACACATGTAAATTCAAGAGCTCGCGCATCAAGATCGCATCTAGCACTCAGTTGGTGTCAAGCTCTTTGGATCGTATTTGGATTGGGTCATCTTGAAGATGAGAATCGACAAGAAGACTTTGGTTTATTTAGATCCTGTGTAAAGATAGATAGTGTTGATATGCTCAAATTCACACACACACACACACAAAAGTTTAATAAGTTTGGTTTTCAATTTAATCGGGTTTTGGATTTCAAATAAATATATATAAGGTTTTCATGAATAGATAGACTCAAAACAAGTTTACATGGTTAATGTATATTAGATTTCATCTATATACATTTATGCTTCACATATTTGGAAAAACTTATTTTGAGGTTCTATTTCATGTGTTTGGAGTTTTGTATTTAAACAAAACCTATTTTGGATTTTATGTTAAAAATATAGATATATCATGTACATGTGTATTGGACTCTATCCATACACAATATGCTTCAAATTTGTTTAAATATCATGTTTTTGCACAAGTTTTGGAGAAAACGGTTTTTCTTTTCAAAAATCCAAGTTTCGAGAATACAGTTTTTTATTAAGGCTAAATATTTTATATCACAAAAATAGTTCAAATAGTTTGTAATATGTGTTAATTTTTTATCAAACATATTTGTTCTTCAAATATCTATCAAGAAATGATTTTTGTGGAATTTATATGAATTTATGGGATTTTATAGAAGTTAAATTGACCAAGTTTCAAGTTCTGAAATTGCTGCCAGAACCCTGCTGGCGGTCGACCGAATGGTCACCGGACCAGCAGTCAGTCGACCGGACCAGTTGACCAATGTGAACGAGGACGTGCACATGACCAGCGTACAAGGCTGGTCGACCGGGCGGTCGACTGACTATAACCACCATGTCTCGGGTGGTGCCGGTCGACCGGGCGGTCGACCGATAGGCTTCGTGCCTTGTGGAGGTTGACCGGGCGGCTGACCAGCAATGCCTAACGGTTTGACCGTTAGCCGGTCGACCGGCGGGTCATTTCAGACCTTTCAAGCTGCCAACGGTTATATTTTTCCCAATCCTATATAAAGGGGTTTTGGGGGCTGTTCTTTACAAGATTTAGAGAGAGCTTTTCTTCCCATCTTACAAGTGTTTTGCAGCAAAATTTTAAAGAGTTTTTTTGCCTTAAAGTTTTATTTTTATTTTGTTTTCAAGGGTGAGAAAAATCAAAGAAAAATAGAGTATTTGAGAAATTGGTTTTGATCTTCATTTCTATTTCATTCTAGTATTTTTTTCAAGTATTTTCTTTGTGATTTTAATTTTCAAACACCTTATTTTTCTCACACTTGAGCTATCATCTCTATCCTATCTATAAGGTCTTATTTTGTGGGAAATATTATTTGTGGCCTATTGTGATCACCAACAGTTATTTGTGGTCTATTGTGATGACCACGTTGTAATTTTTCCTTTGCTTTGGTTTTTTGCCTATCCCTTTAGTGTAGAGGTGGTTATGCTTTGGGTTCATGGTTATTCCTCTTGTGTAGAGGTGATTGTGGAGGAGTTTGGCTTTATGTTTTTATCCCTCTTGTGTAGAGGTGATTGTTGTTTTGGCTTTGTGCCTTACCTCTTGTGTAGAGGTGGTTGTGTTAGAGAGAAGTTGTATACTCTAAATTTGTAATTATAAATTCCTCGGTGGAGGTTCCCTTTGTGGGAGATCCTATGTGGACGAGTAGAAATCCTTCTGTGTGAGGTGGGGACGTAGAGCAGTGGCTCGAACCTCAAAACATATCTTGGTGTTTGCGTCTGATCCACTATCTCTAAACTGTATCTCTCTTATATCTTGCATTACTTTATATTGCACTTATTTATATGCTAGATATTTTTTGTGTGCCCATACTTGTGTTGAACCAAGAGAGCTTCATATAGCACCTCAACTCTTATTTAGAGGAATCTAGAGGAGATAGTTCAGAGTCCTTCACCAGGAATTCGGCTACACTTTTTAGTTACACATAGTGTGTTGTAATTAATTTTTTATTCCGCTTCATTTTGTATTAGATTAGCTTCTACACCTATTCACCCCCTCTTGGTGTATTTTCAATGTGCACGTGTATTTGTGTGCACGTGTGTGTAAAGTGTCTATGTGTGTGAGATTACATCTCTTTGTGAATGTGTTCGTGTGTGTGCATGTGTGTGTTGCATGTTTTATAGGTGTACCACTAACCTGAATCCAAGAACTGAAGATCCGACCCGGAGTCGTGTTCGCAAAGTGCCGATATGCTAGCCGATTTGATGACCCGACACACGAGACAATTCAGAGATCCAAATAAGTTTGTACAATGCAGACCCAATGGCGATTCAGAGCTGGATACGCATCAGTTCATGTGAGTGTTTTCTTTTATAAATTATTTAATATTTGCTATTCATGTTGTTTAATTAATTCTATTGCATTTAGAAATTGTAAACTTATGAATTGATTGATATTATGATATTTTGCTTTGTAATGTTCATGCACATTTTTATTTAATTATTTTACATGTTCTTTATAGATAAATATAAATCCCGAATTTATTGAATCATCTGATACTTAGATTTATTAGTGGACTCTGTCAGAGTATAGTATGACTCGGGATCGGGAAGTGGATCAGATTAGTTGGGTAGTGTATTTTATAGACGTGCGATAGATTAGTAGTCTCAGAATATTATGGGAGAATTCAAATTCATTGGAGATAATAAAATAGATATACCTTTGAGATTTAAACATATAAATAGGCTGCATATATCACTGAGATATTAGTATTTTTATTATTTCATGTGTAGTTATTTACTACTTTGGATTCTGATTTGGTTAAGATAAATCTTAGTACGTAATTGGAATGATCTTGAGATTAATTGGTTCGGTATTATAGTTAAAAGATTATATTTTATGTGAATTAATTATCAGACATTTATCGGTGATAGTTCATATGAGAATTGATTCCAAGGATTTAAGTATATTAATAGAAATGAGGGACTTGTTGGATTATTGAACTCATAGTTGGTTTCTCTGTTTCACTTGATAAAGGATACATATTATTTTGATGGTTAGATCTATATATGGACTTAGTTAGAGTTGGTATTGATCTGGGATTTATATTCTTTACATTGGATCTTGATCAGTATTTAAGTGAGATTGATTTTGTTTGAATTATGATCATATGTGGGAATATCCTATCTTTGATTTAAAGTGTACTAGGAGACTGATTTGGACTATTAGAAGCAATGATTTTCAAATTTACCCACTTATTAGTTATTATAGTATTGATGATATCTTATTGATATTGAGTATTAGATGTAGACTATTCTAAATTTTATGTTATTTGAGGATGTCCACTCTTTAGTTATGATTCGGTACATGTTGATCTGGTTTGACTTTGAGAATGTTTAGTAGATTTTACTTCGTGACTAGTTCTTGATTATTGCAGTTATTCAGTTTTGGATATAGATATGTTGTGATAATGATTTCATTGATATCAGGTGATATTATATTTTCAGATTTTTACACCAGTTATTAGTGAGACACCATTGTTTTAGTGACTCTACATCTCCAGTATTCTTCATTCAGTCAGTTATTAGTTGTCAGTTGTCAGTTATTAGATATCACTTTTCAGTTGTCAGCTATTATTAACATCAATAGTTGTTGGAGATATTCAATTACTATTATGTTTGAGAATTCATATTATTTGCATGTTAAAGACACTATAACCTAGGAAAATGGGTAATTGACTGATAACACATGCGCTACATTGACAGGCAGTTACAATAACGATAATATTATTTGATATGTGAGAAATAGCTGTGGTATGAAACACAGCTAAGTACCACATTAGTTAGGTTAATAATACTCAATAGATTAGAGACATATCCTAAGTTATACATCTTTTTGACATCAGTCGTTCATTAACAGTGATATGAGTTATATTTCGTTCATAGTTTTGTTCATAGTATTATACAATGATGTCTTTTATTTTCTATTTTATACATGTTATTGTTTATCTTGTAGTTTCATGTTAGTTTAGTGATATGTATGCGCTATTTATGCACGTGCAAACTTTCCTCATTTTACACACTCATTGAGAGCTTTATGACTCCTTTAAATTTGCGCATCCAAATATAGGATGCTTTGTCCTATTATCAGGTGTTTGATGAGACCATATCATTGCGAGGAGCCTAAAATTTCTCTCTACCTGATTGTTTACTTTTATTCCTATTGTTATCCTTTTGTTTTCCTATATATTAGACTCAATCATCATTCCATTCCTTTATTCATGTTTTATCATATGTGAGAATCTTATATATATTATTGCAGTGATCATAATTTATAATAAAAGATTTATATAGCTTGTTCATAATACTTAAGGCTTAGCGCGTATATGTTGAGTATTCTCCTTGCGTATATGCATCGCCGATTCTCGTCGCGTTTCCGCTCCAACGTATTTTAGGAAGCGGGGCGTGACACATACTAATATATAATATATTTATAAACAAATACCATTTATTAAAATACTAGAATATTATAATAAAGAGAGAGTTAGTGGAGGGAGTCGGTAGAGTGGTGGGAGATGAGGACATATGGCACAAGAAAGGAAATCAATAGGCCTAATTTATTTGGAACTCTCCCTTTCCCCTACAGTTTTCTTCTCCCCCGCAAAATTTGAATTACCAGCCTTTGGAGGTGATCGTCAGAAACCCCCAAAACCAATCTCTTCTCTTAGGTCTTTTTCTTTCAATATCTCTCTCTCTCTCTCATTTACTTTCTTTCCCCCTGATCGGCAAAAAGCAAGCACAAGAATAAGTAAAAAGAGTGTGGGTCGATGTTACTGCTTTTACGATTATTCTGTAGTAGCGAAGTGGCTATACGGGTCGTATCCACAAGGAGGGAGAGTGATGGAAGCTTGATGCGGCTTCTATGTTCAAGAAAAGAGAAAGTTCTTTGTTTCAAATAAAGAATTGAAAAATGAAAACAAGTTGGTTTCAAGAATTGTTTGAAAATGATTGATGGTTTGTAAAGTCGAATTTTCTTAATGGTAAAATGCATGGCTAACTTTCTACTAATTGCTCCCACGAATCCCTAACTTCTTGAAGATGTAGCCTCACGATGGATCATAAGCAAGTATACCCCTTATGCATAGGAACTATTCACGTGAAAATCGAGTGAAAGAAACTTGGACATTCCCTTATCAAGATCCCATTGAAGGCGAGAATAGGGGAAGACACAAGCGCACTAATGGTATCGACAAGTTAAAAGGAAATCTTTAACTTATAACAACAAGTAAAGCACATAACCCATAGATCATTAAAAACCCATTAAGCATGAAATATAAGAAAGTAAATACTTGTAGGTAAGTTAGAGTTAGAACCCTTGTCTTAAGATGTCATAGCTCTCGTTTGCACAAGGCTTGTTTTGACACTATTGACTCATTTGGGTTATCAATTAAGTTGTTAGAGATTAGTGGGTTAGTAGTTAGTTAGCCATGCAAATGAAGAGTTAGTTAGACATGCTTGAGAAAAGAAACAACAAAAGAAAAGAAGTAGAGAGGAAGGGAATTACACTACAACAAGAAACAACAAAAGAAAGAAACAAAGAGAAAATGAGTTACACTACAACAAGGAAGTAAAAGCACATGAAAAACACAAGTAAATGAAAAGAAGAAAGAGAAGTAGTTACTTGTATTAGCTTGTCACCTTCAAATACAACCTTTACACACTCTCTCTTTCACTCTAATGGATAAAACTAAAACTAGAAGAGGAAAGAAACTAAAACAACTACAATCCAAAAAACAAGATTACAACAATGCTTTAACTCAGGATATCCCTTTCTTCAGACCCCGGGGGATATTTTTAGGCATCAGGGAAAGGGGGCCAGGGGGTGACCCGCGACCTTGCCAGGAAGGCGCGCGCCTGGCTTCGGGCAACGCGTCGCCCAGTTTGTTCCCTATCAGGTTGGTCCGCTGGTTTGCTGATATGATGCCCTGGACTGATAAAATCTCCTACCTAAAGTCAATGGCTACTTGGTAGGCTTTTAATCACCCATTAAATGGTGATTAAGGTCTTCTTCTTCATTTGCACACCATGGACCTAGGATCAAGCAAGCAAAGCTTTATTAACAGAATTTTATACCAAATAAATATGAGAATGTGATGAAAATTATGTAAAATTAGAGACTAATTACACCCTCACACTTATCTTTTTGCTCGTCCCGAGCAAAACAAAAATAAGAAAATTATTATACCACTTTCGCAGGTGACGCGATTGCACTGAGCATGTGCAACAAGCCTTTAAACCTCTAGGTTTTCCCTAGAGGAGGAGTGTTGTCTCTTGAGGGTTTTCAGCGGATGGCACCCACAAAATTCAGTAAGTAAAGAAAAGTAATTAGTTGTTAGTAAAAATTCTGTCATGAAAAGAACTTTCAATCATTTAAGTAAAAATGACCGAATGATGTAAGAATTAGGTTTAACCCTCATAAATCCTCCTATACTTTAGCCTTCATAAAAGAAGAAACTATGATTTTTCTTTAAATTTAGAAAGAATCTTGTACTTCTAACTCATTCTGTTATTTTGCTTTAGATAGATATGCATAATGTGTAAGTGTGATGTGCTTGGGATTTTTCTACTCAACTTTGAATATCATTTAATTTTATTAATATTTATTTATTATTCTTGTTTTCATTAGGCTTTCTACTTCACTTATGTAACACATATCAAACCGATGACTCCCAAACCAGATGGTTTTAGGGTACCAGGTGGAAAAACACCCCTCGGGTCAAATATGCAAGTAGAGTAGGCCATGAAATCAAGATTTACTTATATGTGTATATATGTTTTTCTTTCTTCTTCTTTTTTTGGCGTGAGTAATCATACTTCTTGAGGCACAATTATCCAGCTTTTTTTTTTCAGAGTTGTATCTCTAAATCCCAAGCATGTGTGTAGTTTATACATATTCTTCTAAGGCTAAATAAATGATATGAGTTATTTTTCTTATCCTTCCCAATTCTTAGTCAAACCAATCTTTCTTGTTTATTTAGGCAAAGATAAAGATTCATTAATAAGGTTCCCTTAGTTCCTACAATCTTTTGGTATTTTTATAAAGAGTATGAAATTTCTTTTCAATCTGGAGAATTTTTTTTGGAAAGAAGAAAAAGAATAAAAGAAAAAAGAAAAAGTGTTAGCACCCCCCATACCTATCTAATGCATTGTCCTCAATGAATGTATATGTAAATGCGAATGCAATAAATAGGGTGAAGAAATGATGTCACCGTCTTCGTGGACTCGGGCCGGCCAAGTGCGAATAGGCTAAAGAAATGTCAAAAAAATGTAGCAGGCGTAAGAATATAAACAAATAATTTTTTTTTGTGGCTAGGTGTAGGACGGGACAAAAAGAGTCAGCACACTATCATCCGGAGTCATAGGCTCAGTGGTTACGAAAGGCTTCAGTCTTTGCCCATTCACTTTGAATTCTGTGTTGTTCTTAGGATCTATAATAATCACAGCACCGTGTGGAAAAACGGTGCGCGCGATGAATGGTCCAGACCAACAAGTCTTCAGCTTTCTCACAAAAATATGAAGCCTAGAGTTATACATCAGAACCTTATCTCCCGGGGCAAAGTTTTTCTGGGTTATGCGCTGGTCATGAAAAATTTAGTCCTGCTTTTGGTGATTCGAGCATTTTCATAGGCTTCATTCCGTATCTCCTCTAATTCTGAAATCTGCAGTCTCCTTAACTCACTGGCCTTAGTCAGATCAAAATTGAGTTGCGTAATGGCCATAGGGCACGGTGTTCTAATTCGACTGGCAGATGATAGGTTTTGCCAAATACAATTCTATACGGAGACATCCCTAGAACTGTCTTAAAAGCAGTGTGGTAAGCCCACAATGCATCATTGAGTTTGACGGACCAATCCTTTTGGTTTATTCTAACAGTCTTTTCTAGAATGAGCTTGATCTGTTGATTGGTGACTTCGACCTGCTCATTTGTCTGGGGATGATACGGAGTAGACAACTTGTGATTGATGGAATATTTTTGCGTCAGAGCTTCAAAAACTCTATTGCAGAAATGCGATCCATTATCACTAACTATCGCTCTAGGGGTGCCAAATCGGGAGAAGATGTTCTCTTTGAGAAATTTGACAAGCACTTTGTTGTCATTGGTCTTAGTTGGCACAGCTTCAACCCATTTAGAGACATAATCTACAACAACCAAAATGAATTGGTTGTCGAAGGAATTAGGGAATGGCCCCATGAAGTCGATACTCCAAACATCAAAAATTTCAACTTTCAGGATCGGGTTCAGGGGCATCATGTCTCTTCTTGAAATTTTCCCAATTTTCTGAAATTTGCGCATGACTTGCAAAAATGGTATGAGTCTTTGAACAAAGTGGGCCAGTAAAACCCACTTTGTAGAACCTTCTCTGCATCTTGCGGGGACCAAAGTGTCCTCTGCATGCAAGGTCATGGCAAAAGCTGAGCACACTCCTCTGCTCCTCCTCTGGTATGCATTGTCTAATAATTTGATTGGGACAATACTTAAAAGATACGGTTCTTCCCAGAAGAAGTACCGTACTTGGGCAAAGAAACAGTATTGGTCTTGCTTTGTCCAATCAGCGGGTAATTATCCAGTGGCCAGGTAATTAACAATGTCCGCATACCAAGGTTCCTTGAGAATGGCCAGGATGTGCTCGTCTGGGAAATCCTCATTTATTGGAGCTTGTATGATCGGTGCATTCGGAATTCGTAAGAGATGATCAGCGACCACATTTTCTATACCTCATTTATCCTGGATTTTCAAGTCAAATTCTTGAAGCAAAAGGATCCACTGAATCAATTGGGCTTTTGCTTCCTTCTTGGTCATGAGGTATTTCAAAGCCGAGTGATCCGTAAAAATCACCACCTTCAAACCTAACAAGTAGGGCAGGAACTTCTCTAACGCAAAGACAACGTCCAAGAATTTCTTCTCAGTCGTTGTATAGTTCTGTTGGGCGTCATTCAAGGTCCTACTCGAGTAATAAATCACGTGTTGCCTATTGTCGATGTGCTGTCCTAGAATAGCGCCAATAGCAAAATCAGAGGCATCGCACATGATTTCAAACGGTTGGGCCCAGTTAGGAGCAGAAATAATAGGCGCAGAAATAAGTTCTTGCTTAAGTTCCCCCATGACTTGAAACATTCATCGTTAAAATCAAAGGGCACGTCCTTAGCGAGTAGGTTAGTTAAGGGCCTAGCGATTTTTCTAAATCCTTAATGAACCGTCGGTAGAACCCAACATGCCCCAGAAAGGATCTAATATCCTTAACGCTTTTGGGTAGTGGAAGCTTAGCAATCACCTCTACTTTAGCCTTGTCCACTTCAATGCCTCTCCTAGAAATCTCATGGCCTAAGACAATCCCTTGTCTCACCATAAAGTGACATTTCTCCTAGTTTAGTGTTAGGTTCTTCTCCTTGCATCTTTGCAGCACTAACTTTAGGTAATGAAGACACTGATCAAATGAATCACCGTAGATGGAGAAGTCATCCATGAAAATCTCAAGAAAACGTTCTACCATGTCGGAGAAAAGACTAAGCATGCACCGTTGGAATGTTGCGGGAGCATTGCACAATCCAAAGGGCATGCGTCAGTAAGCAAAGGTTCCGAATGGGGAGGTGAACGTGGTCTTTTCCTGGTCTTCTGCAGCAATAGGGATTTGATTATATCCCGAGTACCCATCTAGGAAGCAATAGTAGTCATGTCCAGCCAATCATTCAAGCATTTGGTCGATGAAGGGTAACGGGAAGTGGTCTATATGGTGGCTGCATTCAACTTTCTATAGTCGATACAGATATGAACCTTGGTAGGCAGTCTTGTCTGCACCAACTCTTTTTGCTCATTTTCAACCACCGTAAAGCCAGCTTTCTTTGGGACCGCATGAACAGGGCTCACCCATTGGCTATCAGAAATGGGATAAATGATCCCATTATCTAATAGTTTCAAAATTTTTGCTTTAACTACATCTTGCATGAGCGGGTTAAGCATGCGTTGTGGGTCCCTCCTAGGGGTTGCTTCATTGGTCAAATGGATTCTATGTTGCACTATGGCTGGACTTATCCTTTTAATATCCTTCATCGTCCATCCAATGGCTTCCCTATGTCTTTTCAGAATAGACATTAAGTTGTCCTCTTGTTGCCCAGTCAAGTGGGACGCTATGATGACTGACAAGATGTCCTTTCTACCTAGGTAGGCGTACTTGAGGTGTTCATGTAAGGCTTTTAGCTCTAGGGAAGGTGTTGCTTCATTGGAGGCAATCTCTGGGCTTTCAATCCTATAATGAGGTACACTTGGGCTTGATACCCAATCCACTGCTAAATCTACGATCTGGTCTAGATTAAAATCCTCAGCCTCTAGATCAAACTCTGCCTCCGTTTCTATCTCCATAATTTCCTCATGCTCACTAGTCAGATTTTCAATAGAATTGACCTCAAAAGTACCTCAAAAGTCTGATCATTGACATCTCTAGGTTGTCTTCCAAGATTGAAGACATTGACTTCCTTCGTCATGTCTCCAAAGGTTAATCGCATGGACCCATTCCTACAGTTGATTATGGCATTGGCTGTAGCAAGGAATGGGCGCCCTAAGATGACTAGAGTTTGAGACCTTAGATTGGACACAGGTTGGGTCTCAAGCATAATGAAGTCAACGGGGTAGATGAAATCCCCGACCCAGATAAGGATGTCTGTGATTTTCCCCTTCGGGATCTTCACAGATCGGTCAGCTAGCTAAATGGTGACTCAGTTGGGCTTAGCTCGCCCAACTCAAGTTTCTGGTATACTGTGAGAGGTAGCAAGTTGATATTTGCTCCCAGGTCCAGAAGTACCCTACTAATTTCGGTCTGTCCTATGGTGCAAGAAATTGTGAGATATCCGAGATCCTTGTATTTCACCATAATGGGATCAGATAGAATTTCATTTATATTGGTTGCCAAAAACACTTTCTTGGGCACATTTGTCTTTCTCTTCTTAGTATACGTATCCTTAAGAAATTTTGCATAAGCTGGGACTTGTTAGATAGTGTCAAGAAGTGGCACATTCAATTTAACCTGGTTGAACATCTCTAGCATTTTCTCTATGTGCATATTCTTATTTTTGTTCTTAAGCCTATTGGGAAAGGATACTACAGGCTTATGAACTTGTTCAACAGCTTTGTCCTCGTCAGATATTTGAGGAGCAATTTGGGAGGAACTAGCAGAGGTGGAGGCTGGAGTAGGATCAAGATGGACTGGACTTTTCTGTTGGTAGACCTGGTTGTCTGCCTTCTTTCCAGATCGAAGTGTGTGAACAGCATTGCACTGGTTGATTGATGGATTCTGAATTCCATATGCTTGATTGGAGGTTTGGGTTAACTAGCGGCTGACAAGGCAAAGTACCCTTTGGTCTTTCACTTAGGGAGCTAGCTAATTGGCTCATCTGTATTTTCAATCTCGATATAGCCTGTGAATGGTTATTCAGCGTTTGTCCCTAGTTTTGCCTAAAAGCAGTTTGGGACTTCATGAAAGCTTCCATGCTCTCCTCTAATTTGCTGACTTTCTTTTCCATAGGTGAACTTTGAGAGGAGGAAGATGGAGCTGGACTGGGGAAATTTGGTGGAGGACTGGGATGGTGAAAGTTGTTGGAAAAATTTGGCCTGGGAAGATTATTCTGGGTGCAGGAGAAATTAGGGTGATTCCTCTAACCTGAATTGTATGTTTGTGAATAGGGATTGTGAGGCGGCCGTGAGTAAGCCACGTTCAGGTGTTCCGGTGGCACTTGCTGAGCATGGAAAACAGGGCACTCTTCAAAGATATGGTTTGGTGTCGGCAGTATGAACAACCCGGATTGTGAATTAGTGGTGAGTTGATTTGGTTGACATTGGCTGGCTCTTTTGTCTCTAGAGCCTCTATTCTCCTCATTAGGGTTGCAATCTTAGCTTCAGCAGCTATGGATGATTTTAAAGATAGGAGCCCTCCTCTTGAAGCTATGGATTATGAATTCTTAGGTTTTTCTGAGGCTGGCTCCCATTGCAGGGTTTTCTTAGCTAAATTCTCAAATAAATCCCAACCCTGATTCTTATCCTTCTGCAAGAACCCTTCCTGACACATGGTCTCTAAAAGGGTTTTCGTTTGATAATCTAAGTCATCTTAGAGAATCTGACACTGACGCTATTTCTCCACACCATGATGAGGGCACTAAGCTAGATCTTTGAATCACTCAAAGTATCTCCAAAATAGTTCGCTCGGTTCTTGCCTGAACTGCATGATATTCTTCCTAATGAGGGCAATTTTGTGAATTGCGTAGAATTTCTTCAAGAAGGCCTTGATGAAATCATCCCGTGTCGTGACAGAATCTACCGCCAAACTGTACAACCATTTCTTCACTAGGCCTTTTAGGGAGAAAGGGATGAAACGTAACCTAACGGCATTGTCTCCTAGTTGGGGGATACGCATCATGAGGCACACTTCTTCAAATTCCCTAACAAAGAAGTATGTATCCTCCGATTCTAACCATGAAACTTTAGGAGAGTGTTGACGAATTGAGGCTTTAATTCAAACTTATTTCCATTTGCCTCAGGCAGTTTTATACAAGATGGTAATGAAGTTCTGATCGGGTAAAATCTGTCCTGAAGTGACGCCATCACCGGCTCTAGATGCAAGGGTAGAGATGTGTTTCTTATTAATTTAGAAGTTACAGGATCTCTCACCCACTCTTGCATGCAGCACACCACAAACAACGTGAAGACAACAAACAATCAAAAAGAATAAAAAACAAACAAAAGAAAGAACAACAACCACCAAGCCTTAGTCTAAGGTACCTGGACCTAGACAACTCCTAACTGGTTGATTCTCCGAGGAAGGTTGTTGTGGGAACTCGACTACAAGCTAATCAGCCAGGAAAGGGCAAAGCTCGGGGGGGTATCCGGGCGTGAGCCACGGCCTAATTACGCCAAACTACGGAGCTTTCGAGGCTTTACCTCTCAATCCACTTCCTTAGACACCGATTTTGTAGGAGCATAGTTCTTGTGATTGAGGCAAAACCTGCACAAAAAATGCGAAATTTCAGAACTTATAATAAAAATGTGCAAGTGCTCAATTCTTCCGCTATAGCAAGTGGCTATGCGGGTCGTGATCCACAAGGAGGGTTTGCGATCGAAGCTTTACGTTTCTTTATTGAAATCGTTATGAAAATAAGCGAAAGTTCTTCTCTGTTTTAAAGTTATAAAAATGAAAAAGAAAGTTATAGTTAAAGTTAAGAAGAAAGTGAAAGATGAAGAAGGTGAAAAAATCAGAAAACAATAAAAGCGACTATGTACAAATGGAATGAGTGGAGAAGAAAGAGTTGGAAGAGGTGGTGATATAATTTACAGAAATGAGAGAAAGGAAAGAAAAGGAAGGAATACTTACCTAGTTTAATTGATGACTTACCTGGAAACCTTTTGCAAGTTCTACCTTTTAGATTCGGAGGCGTTCAACGCATAGATCATAAACTCGAGCTCAGTCCCCGTGCACATTATATCGTCAAGCATATCAAGAACGAAGTGATGCGGATCTTGGAAGAGGAGAACGTCTTCATGAACTATCGCTGGCTCTCACGTAACTTAGTTATACTTGCTTTGGATTTCACTTGTAAACTCAACAAATACAACCAAGGTAAAGTAGAAGAGGGGAAGAAAGCAAAACAAAATACGAACATAAAAAGAAGCTTTTACCTTTATTAATTGCAGAGACAACGGAAGAAAGGAGGAGGGTACATCGGTGTCACTCTCAACGTCAGCCTCTCTCTTACTTACATGAATCTTCTTCTACCCTAAGTTACATACAAGTTACATAAAAAGAAAAGAAAAACCTAAACTACAAAGAATGAAAACTAGGCTAAATCCTAATCTGCATGTTCGTCCAATTTTCAGTGCAAGCACAGGCCTTTTATAGGCAAAACCCAATCTATAGGATCCCGGGGACGTCGGGGGAGCAAACGCTCCCCCTAACTCCCCAACAAAGCCGCGGAAACGCGGCTTGGGCTGCGTTTTCGCGGCCAGGGTGTGGCCAGGTGGCCACACCCTGTTGGTGGGTCTTCCCGGGTTTCCCTTCTGCTTTTATCTTCAGTTGGTTTCTTCGTTTGAGTCTGGGATTTTGACGAAATGGCCTTGGATTCATGGCTTTAACCGATCGATTCTGAGAGGATTCTTCTCAACCGGTTTTTCACCTCTTGATTTTGTCCTGATTTACTTGGTGCGAATTAATTCTGATTTAATTCAGAATTTTTGTGGGCTTTGGGCTCATTTCTGTTCATCTCCTTAAAGATTAGGCCTGCAAATAAATTAAACAATTAATTAAGACAATGCAGGCTTTTATTCTATAATAAGTATGGACATATGATATTAAATATGCAACATTAACGACCAATCACACCCCCATACCTATCTTTTGCTCGTCCTCGAGCAAAACAACTAAACTATACTAAGGATTATTAGACCACTTTCGCAGGTCACGCGATTGCACTGAGCATGTGCAACAAGCCGTTAAACCTCTAGGTTCCCCCTAGAGGACGAGTTTTGTCTCGTGAGGGTTTTCAGCGGATTGCACCCACAAAATCCATAAAGAAAGAGAAATAAAGAGTTAGTATTTTCGAAAAGTATTTTGAAAGAGAAAAATATTTGAAATATGATTGTAAGATCTAAGCAATCTATAAGTTATAGGAAAACCGAATTTTTCATTCCTAAACTTAGTCTCTATTCAAAAATTTGTTATCAATCAAAGTAAGGAGTCAAATTGTACTTCTCATCTAATCTATTACTTTACCCTAAGTCATATGCACTTGTGACTGTGAAAATTTTGACTAAGGGTTCATTAACTCTAACTCTTATGCCTTATTTATTTATATATATATATTTTTGTGGTATTATTCCTTAGTTTTATTAGGCTTTCTAATCTGCCCATGTAACGAGCCTTTAATCGATGACTCCCAAACCAAACGGTCTTAGGGCACCGGGTGAGAAAACACCCTAAGGACTTAAGGACTCGAGCAAACAAGGCCACAAAACTAAGGGTTTTATTATATGGGCCCCTTTTAGGCGTGAATACTTATGCTTTATTAGGCACAAATACCCAGCTTAATCAGAGGGTTATATATATATATATATATATATATATATATATATATATATATATATATATATATTTTTTTTTTTTTTTCTTTCAAACTTATCTAATCATCTTTCGCATAAATACTAAGGCTTGCTTAGGCCAAAGCACTTAGCTAATCAATAATTAGATTTGTTTATCTTTTTTTATATATATATTTTTTATAAGGTATAAGAATCTTTGTTTTTTTGAACCCTAAGTGTGTAAAGTGTGTAAGTGTATGAAGTGTGCATATTTCATCAAGGTAAAGATCAAGACTAAATTACTTTGACAAATTTTCTTCCTAACCTTAAAAATCAAACAAATAATCATATTTTGACCAAGTATAAGAAATCCGAATTTAAATTTTCCTATTCCTTAAAATTAACTTAATTTCTTACAAAAATATGTCAAATTATTGTTTCCATTTTCAAAAAGTTTTTTTTTAAAAATAAAGAAAAATGTTAATAATTTTTTTTCTTAACGAAAAGAAAAGTTATGTTAGACCCTCCCCCACACCTATCTCATGCATTATCCTCAATGTATGAATTAATGCATAGATGCATGAAAAAGAAGAAAGGGAAGGAAAATGGTTACCTTAAGGTGGTGGTTCCGGTGGTGGTCTGATTGGTCCACGAAACGCAGCCCAATCAACTTTTCTTGGGTCTCGGAGGAACCCACCAGAAATATCTTTAATATAACCCATTAAAAAGATAAATCCATGAAGAATTTTTATTAAAAATTTAACCCCATCTAATTTCCAAATTCCATAATTGATTTCAGAGTCAAATTTGTCAACCACCTCGTTCCAGAATGGAGTGTGAAAAGATAGAATGATTGACTTGGACTCAGGAAGGACAGGAACTAATACCGACTCAGGAAGGTGACTTAAGTCAAGTAAAGGTTCAGGAGTTGAAATAAGTTCAGGAATTGGGTCCAAGTCAAGAAATTGAAGCTCAAGTCCACAATTATTTTCCAACAATGGAATGTGACTTAATGTTGGTGATTCAAGTTCATGAATGATAGGTTGCGGAATCAAAACTGACTCTAAAATATTACTCAAGTTTGGTAACAAAACAGGAGTCAATATTGATTCAGAAAGTTGAACTGGATCACAGATTTGGGAATTTAGGTCACATATCTCATTGAGTTCAATATCAAAGAATTGAGAACTTGCCAATTTGTCAATAGGATCTTCAAAAGTGTATAATTGGTCAAGTTCAATATGATCCTCAAAGATGGGTGAATCAATTTCATTATGAATTGCTACAGGATCCAATATTGACTCCGGGAAAAGATCGAAATCAGGTGAAGATACCGGAGTCATAATCGAATCAGGAAGTAGAATTGAATCACTAAGTTGGGGTTCAGGATCATATTCATTTTCAAGTTCTATTTCAGGAAAAGGAAAACTTGCTAAACTGTCAATATCTTTTTCAAAATTTGGAGTTTGGGCAAGTTCAAATGGTTGTTCTGAAATGGAATCTTAATTTCTAAAACTACATGACTCTTCGGCTCTAACAGAATGGTTAGTGACATCAGAACTGGTCCAACGGTGAGAACGTAGAGATTCGACCATCATATCTATGTCACGATTACGAGTGTTTTGAGCCTGAGTCATGGATTCAAGCATCTTTTCATAGTTGATAGGTTCATTATTTTGATGAAAAGATGAAGAATTGTCTTGGAAGTAGTAGTGAAATTGTGAGTCTATCAGATTTTGGGATTTGTGTTTGGACTCACGCATACTCATTTCCAAAATTGATGGTTTCCTATTTTGGACGGGTGGAACTGAGTATGACTCTTGAAAATATTGTGGACTAGGTGGAGAAGGATGACAAGTTGGTTGATAATTATGCTCGGGGGAGGTGAATCCCCACTGACTCGGTGAAGAGTTGAAATTATTATGGACATTATAGTTATTAGATGGGGGACATGGGTTATATTGATTCGGATAAGACCAATCCGGCACACTAGGTTGGTTAAAGTCATGATATGCCGAGTTGGTAATATCCAAAAATGAACTCGGTGTGTAATATGGATTATTATTAAAGTTGAAAAAATTATTATTATAAGCCATATCACACAATAGAATACACAAAAAAAAGAAAGAAAAGCAAACAAATAAACAAACAAGAAAGAAAAAAAATTCTAACCTAAGTTAGGGTAGACCTAGACCTAGACGACTCCTAGCTGGTTAGACTGTCCACGGGAGGTTTAATGTAGACTTTGACCACAAGCTAATCAGCCAGGTCAGGGCAAGGTTGGTGGGAGGTTTTCCGTCAAAGACGTTCCTTAATTAAATAACCACCAATCTTCGGGCTTTCGGCCCTTAATCCCTTTCCTAGACACTGATTTGGCAAGAGTCAAGTTCCAACACCTTTCCCCCTTAGGATAATCTCCTAATTGAGTCCGAGATGTCCCTAGGGCCAACGTCTACTCATTTTAAGTTAGGCTTGGGTTAGTGAGTGCTTGGATTCTGATTTTTGGGCTAAGGAAGGGTGATTAAATCCCCACCTTATCTTGTTATTGGGTTGGTGCCCTTAAAATCAATTAGTGCAAGTGTACAAGATATGTAAGATTCACTCAAAGCGATATAAATCAACCAAGAAGTGAGTCCTATGCTAAATGCAATGCATACGTACCTTGCTCCAGCACTCTTCAACAGTAAAAATAAATGAATTGAAAAAAAACGCGTGCCTAAAATGCAAACGTCTAATCAATTTTTAACTTTTGCAACAAACGTTTTACTGTTGATTATTTAGCAGGCTTATGTGATGGCATATAGGAAATAAAGAATTGCAGAGAACTAGAATTTGTAAAGCAAGCAGCCCTGCAAAACCTGTTAGTAGTCAACTCGTCCTTGCCGCGGACCCGCGGCTTTTGTCGTGGAAACGCGGCAATTCAGAGGGCCCTTGGTCTCTGCTTTCTAGAGCAGAGGCCCAAGGCCACTTGTATGTCACTGCAATATTAATTTCCTGCTTTGATTACCCTGTAACCTGCAACAGAGAAGAAAATTCGTTTAGTTCTAAAAAATTTTCAAAAAAATTCAGATTTCAATAAAAAACATATTACCCTCCCCGGCAACGGCGCCAAAATTTGATTGAGGCAAAACCTGCACAAAAAATGCGAAATTTCAGAACTTATAATAAAAATGTGCAAGTGCTCAATTCTTCCGCTATAGCAAGTGGCTATGCGGGTCGTGATCCACAAGGAGGGTTTGCGATGGAAGCTTTACGTTTCTTTATTGAAATCGTTATGAAAATAAGTGAAAGTTCTTCTCTGTTTTAAAGTTATAAAAATGATAAAGAAAGTTATAGTTAAAGTTAAGAAGAAAGTGAAAGATGAAGAAGGTGGAAAAATCAGAAAACAATAAAAGCGACTATGTACAAATGGAATGAGTGGAGAAGAAAGAGTTGGAAGAGGTGGTGATATAATTTACAGAAATGAGAGAAAGTAAAGAAAAGGAAGGAATACTCACCTAGTTTAATTGATGACTTACCTGGAAACCTTTTGCAAGTTCTACCTTTTTGCTTCGGAGGCGTTCAACGCATAGATCATAAACTCGAGCTCAGTCCCCGTGCACATTATATCGTCAAGCATATCAAGAACAAAGTGATGCGGATCTTGGAAGAGGAGAACGTCTTCATGAACTATCGCTGGCTCTCACGTAACTTAGTTATACTTGCTTTGGATTTCACTTGTAAACTCAACAAATACAACCAAGGTAAAGTAGAAGAGGGGGAAGAAAGCAAAACAAAATACGAACATAAAAAGAAGCTTTTACCTTTATTAATTGCAGAGACAATGGAAGAAAGGAGGAGGGTACATCGGTGTCACTCTCAACGTCAGCCTCTCTCTCTTACTTACATGAATCTTCTTCTACCCTAAGTTACATACAAGTTACATAAAAGAAAAGAAAAACCTAAACTACAAAGAATGAAAACTAGGCTAAATCCTAATCTGCATGTTCGTCCAATTTTCAGCGCAAGTACAGGCCTTTTATAGGCAAAACCCAATCTATAGGATCCCGGAGAGGTCGGGGGAGCAAACGCTCCCCCTAACTCCCCAACAAAGCCGCGAAAACGCGGCTTGGGCCGCGTTTCCACGGCCAAGGTGTGGCCAGGTGGCCATACCCTGTTGGTGGGTCTTCCCGGGTTTCCCTTCTGCTTTTATCTTCAGTTGGTTTCTTCGTTTGAGTCTGGGATTTTGACGAAATGGTCTTGGATTCTTAGATTTAACCAATCGATTCTGAGAGGATTCTTCTCAACCGGTTTTCCACCTCTTTATTTTGCCCTGATTTACTTGGTGCAAATTAATTCTGATTTAATTCAGAATTTTGGTGGGCTTTGGGCTCATTTCTGTTCATCTCCTTAAAGATTGGGCCTGCAAATAAATTAAACAATTAATTAAGACAATGCAGGCTTTTATTCTATAATAAGTATGGACATATGATATTAAATATGCAACATTAACGACCAATCATCTTGCAATTTCCAACCTCGGTTAATCTCTTAGTGAGTCCGAGATATCCCTAGGGCCAACGTCTATTGACTTTTAGCTAAGGCTTGGGAAAGTGTGAGTGCACTTGGAGATGGTTTTTGGGCTAAAGAAGGGTGATGAAATCCCAACCTTATCTAGTTTATTTGGGCTTTTCATTTAATGTCAATTGTGTAAGTGTACAGTTTATTCACAACATTGTAACACGCAAAGCGATAAATCACTTTAAAATGTTGGTCTTATTCTATATGAATGTACACGTACCTTTCCTCCAGCACTCTTCAACAGAAATTAAAATGAATTGAAATAGACACGTGCCCTAAAAACAACAGTCTAATCCCAAATTCAATTAAGTAACAAGTGAATTTCTATTGAGTTTATTACATATGTATAAGGTGAATCATTCAATGGAACTAAAAGATTTAGAAATCAATTTTTTTAGCGGCTTTCGGCAATCCTGCAAACAAGTTTGTTAGTACTTCAATCGGAAAAACTCACTTTTACACGAATTTTTCTGAGAACAAATGAATCCTCGCGCAATGTCCTTGGCCACCTCTTTCACTTCCCTTGATAGTAAGCTCCTTGGTACTTCTCCTACACACAAGAGCAAAGAAAAATCTTTAGTATTGAACAATAAAGTCGTTCCCTCCCCGGCAACGGCGCCAAAATTTGATCAGTAAAAAGCTAGCATAAGAATAAGTATAAAGAGTGTGGGTCGATGTTACTGCTTTTACGATTCTTCCGTAGTAGCGAAGTGGCTATACGGGTCGTATCCACAAGGAGGGAGGGCGATGGAAGCTTGATGCGGCTTCTATGTTTAAGAAAAGAGAAAGTTCTTTGTTTCAAATAAAGAATTGGAAAATGAAAACAAGTTGTTTTCAAGAATTGTTTGAAAATGATTTAGTGGTTTGTAAAGTCAGATTTTCTTAATGGTAAAAACGCATGGCTAACTTTCTACTAATTGCTCCCACTAATCCCTAACTTCTTGAAGATGTAGCCTCACGATGGATCATAGGCAAGTATACCCCTTATGCATAGGAACTATTCACGTGGAAATCGAGTGAAAGTTCTTCCTATAACTTAGCTTAACATGGCAAAAACTTGGACATTCCCTTATCAAGATCCAATTGAAGGCGAGAATAGGGGAAGACACAAGCGCACTAATGATATCGGTAAGTTAAAAGGAAATCTCTAACTTATAACAACGAGTAAAGCACATAACCCATAGATCATCAAAAACCCATTAAGCATGAAATATAATAAAGTAAATACTTGTAGAGTTTGAACCCTCGTCTTAAGATGCCATAGCTCTCATTTTCACAAGGCTTGTTTTGACACTATTGACTCATTTGGGTTATCAATCAAGTTTTCTAGAGATTAGTGGGTTAGTAGTTAGTTAGCCATGCAAATGAAGAGTTAGTTAGACATGCTTAAGAAAAGAAACAACAAAAGAAAAGAAGTAGAGAGGAAGGGAATTACACTACAACAAGAAACAACAAAAAAAAGAAGTAAAGAGAAAATGAGTTACACTACAACAAGGAAGTAAAAGCACATGAAAAACACATGTAAATGGAAAGAAGAAAGAGAAGTAGTTACTTGTATTAGCTTGTCACCTGCAAATACAACCTTTGCACACTCTCTCTCTTTCACTCTAATGTCTAAAACTAAAACTAGAAGAGAAAAGAAACTAAAATAACTACAATCCTAAAAACAAGATTACAACAATGCTTTAACTCTGGATATCCCTTTCTTCAGACCCCACGGGGGTATTTATAGGCACAAGGGGAAAGGGGGCCAGGGGGTGACCCGTGGCCCGAAGCGCAAGCGTGCGCGCCCAAATATGGCCGCGAAAACGCGGCCCTACCAGGGCGGCGCGCGCCTAGCTTCGGGCAGCGCGTCGCGCAGTTTGTCCCCTGTCAGGTTGGTTTACTGGTTTGCTGATATAATGCCCTGGACTGATAAAATTGCCTCCCTAAAGTCAATGGCTACTTGGTAGGCTTTTACTCACCCATTAAATTGTGATTAAGGTCTTCTTCTTCATTTGCACACCATGAACCTGGGATCAAGCAAGCAAAGTTTTATTAGCAGAATTTTATACCAAATAAATATAAGAATGTGATGAAAATTATGCAAAATTAGAGACTAATCATCCCCTCTCTCTGGTTTGGGCGGCAGCGGCCATGGCCGTTGTTACTGCTGGTTTGGTCAGATGGACGCCTAGGCAGCAGGCGGCAGTGCAGAGAGGTCGCCGCCTACCTGAAGGGGAGATGATGGCAACCACCATGCCTCTCTTTCCCCCTCCCTGTCACTCTCTCCCCCTCTGGACTGTGATAACAATAGCAGCGGCTGCAACAACAGTGCGAGCAGGAGGGGATCGTGCGGCGGCACAAGAGATGCACGGGGACTGCCCATGGGCGATGCGCGGGCAACACTCGACGACAACGCATGCTGGGCGAGCGCACACAGATAAAGGGGTTTTCTTGAAAAGTTTTCCATAAATTCCTTAAAAAAATTATAAATCAAATTGTTGTGATTATAGTCTCTAATCTCATGATCAATTGCCTTATTTAAGATACTAGTTGTGAATTTGTTGAACTTGGAATTTTAGACAAAGAGCAAGGTTTAGGTTGTGAAGTTAATTTAGTAAAAAACCATTATATTATTGTACTTTGTTATGATTACAAATATGAGTAATGGAGTTAAGATAATGAAGATGGTCAACTAGTTAATTATAGGAAAGCTGAGAGAGTTGTTCTCCTTTTAGTAAGTTAATTTCTTCAATTGGATATACCGATCAAAGTTTGGTCTTCAATTTTTGAGTGAGGGATATTATAGATCACTTAAGTTTGGGGTTGTGCCCATGTTTGATTCGTAATTCTTGACTAACTCACATGAAACTTGGTAATCTTTGATTCATATATGTATAAATTAATTTCAGAAAGAAGCTTAAAGTAATTGATGAATCTTATATCAATGGTAAATACCGCAATATGTAAGCCAATATTAACTAATTGTTAAAGTGTAGATTGGATTTTTTAGATTCTTAATTGACAAGCGATTCATAGGTAGGAGTAAAGCAAAATAGATTTGGAGACGACAGAGCTTAAAGTACATCGGTATATGTCCTCTCATTGAGGACTCATACGAAAATTACTAGGAAATCATGATCAGATCGAAGCTCGATTCATGTGACATTTTAATCTAAATCCGGTAACTTAATTGGTTCTGAAGTCAATTAGGTTCTTTTGTGTAAGACTTATTCATACTAGTAATAGGATTTCAAACAACTAGCGGTTATGGGAACTCTTCAAGTTCTTTAACTAACTTCTTTCGGTCTTCTTCTATTGTAAGTTTTGGGTCCAATAACTGGTTTCACGTAGTAGGATAGAATCAAGTTTTAAGTGTGGAGTTCTCAATCTTATTGTAAACTATAAGTTCACTGACCCACTCAAGATGTCATGTAATAATACACAAATGAACCTAATTGAGGCATTTATAAATTGAGACTCAATATGCAAGTCAAGAACTCATTACTGCTAAAAAAATGATTTGTTCGGGGCAAAAACATTTTGAAAGTACACCTAGAGGGGGGTGAATAGGTGTACGGCTAATCTAATGTACAAAATGCGGAAATTAAAAACTTAATTGCAACAACACTTAATGCAACCAACGAGTATAGCCGAATTCCCGGTGAAGGGCTCTGGACTAACTCATCTTGATTCTTCTGAATAAGAGTTGAGGCGCTATATGAAGCTCTCGTGGTTAAGCACAAGTGAGGCACACACAAACAAGCCAAGCATATAATGAATGAGCAATATGAAATGATGCAAGGCACAAAGTAAAGAGAGAGTTAGAGAGTCAATGGATCAATCGCTAACACACGGATATGTTTCAAGGTTCGAGCACACAGCTCTACGTCTCCGCCTTCACACAGAAGGATTTCCAATTTACTAACTTGTCCACACAGGACTCCCACACAGGGAACCTCCATTAAGGATTTGAGGCAATACAACTGGGAGTACACAACTCCTCTCTCAATTACAAACACTACCTCTACACTTAGAGGCTAGGCACAAAGCCACCACAAATCAACCTCACAAATGAGGGATAGGTACAAATCCAAACAACCAATCAACCTCTCACTAGAGGGATAAGGCACAAAGCCACCACTCCACAAATCAACCTCTACACAAGAGGGATAACACAAATTAGGAGGGTTTACAACTTGGTGGTTTTCACAACCACAAACTAATTCTTTCTCACAAAAACAAGGATCCTATAGATAGGATAGAAGATATGGCTCACGTGTGAGAAACCAAGATGTTGGAAAACAAATCACAAAGAAAAATACTTGGGAAAATAACTTAGCATTTGATAGAAATGAAGAACAAAGCAAATATCCCAAATCTATATTTTTCTTTGATTTTTCCAACTCTTGAAAATAAATAAAGAATGATCTTTAAAACCAATAAACTCTTTTGAAAACTTGCTTTTAAAATACTAGAGAATAGGAGAAATTTTTCTCTTGAAAATCTTAACAAAAACCCACTTCAAATGGGGTATAAATAGGCCCCATAAAAATTTTGCCCGTTGGCAGCAGAAAGGTCAAAATTGACCTTCCGGCCGACCGGCCAACAGTCAAAAAATTGACCGTTGAGCCTGTCGGTCGACCGCCCGGTCGACCGTGCCAAAACCAGAGAGCAATTGCTCTCTGGCCGGTCGACCACTCGGTTGACCGTGCCAAGCCTCACGGTCGACCGTCCGGTCGACCGTCCCTACCAGAGAGTGGGATACTTGCAGTCAGTCGACAGCTCGGTTGACCGGCCCAAGTGGCTGGCCAGCGAACACGTTCTTGTGCACATCAGTCGACCGGTCCGGTCGACCGACTCTGGGTCCGGTCGACCGGTCCGGTCGACCGCCAGAGCCTGGCAGGGCTGAATAAGGGATTTAAAACTGGGTTTTTAATTACCAAATAAATCCCATAAAATTTCTAAAAATCCACAAAAATAAGTTCTTATATTCTCTTGAAATACAAACTTGTTTGAGTAAAATCAAATCAAGTTACAAACATTTTGAACTCTTTTTGTGTTATGAAAATTTTACCAAAAACCAAATTCCGTATTTTCCAAAACTAGGATTTTTGAAATGGAAAATTGTTTTGTCCAAAACTCATCCAAATACAAAAACATGATATTGAAACAACATTTTAGGCATATAATATATGGATATAATCCAATATACATATAAAGATATATATCAATATTTTTGATATTAAATCCCAAAATATGTTTTATTAAACACAAAACTCCAAGCACTCAAAATAAGTTTGTCTAAGATATGAAGCATGCATGTATATAGAACAAATCTAATATACATTAAACCATGTAAACTTGTTTTGATTCTATCTATTTATGAAAACCAAGATCGGTTAAGCCAAAAACCGAAAACCAATAAACATGAAACTAGAAACAAGTGTGTGTGTGTTGTGAACTTGAGCATATCACACTATCTAATCTTTAACAATGGATCTAAAACAAACTATAAACTAAACAAGGTACCGAAGTCTTCTTATAGAGCGCCGTATCCGAGTCGACTCGATCCAAACGTGATCCACCGAGCTTGACTCCAACGAGTGCTAGGGTATGAACTTTGACGCTCGGGCTCTTGAATCACCATGTGAAAAGCTCCAAAAACACCTTTGTTGAAGCTAATCACCTACTAATATCTTGGTTAAATATCTGAAACTAAACATCACAAGATTATTAGTAAACATAACTACATGAGTTAATCATCATCAAAACAAGAGTAGAATGCCTCTGGGCCAACAATCTCCCCTTTTTGATGATGACAAGACTCATGGAGTTATATATGCATGGATTAAAGTTAAGCTTCAAGGAAGCTCCCTCTTAACTCATGCATAGCAATAAACAATAAATATATGCAATGAATATTAAACATGAATATGCATAAACATGCATAAAGAAATAAACATGCTCTTGATACCAAACTTTTAAAATAAATTCCTTTTCTTCTTAAAGAAATAAACATGTCTTTTGATATCAATATGAAACAAACTTTGATATAACCAATAAACATACATATAAAAACAAACTTTGATATAACCAATAAACATGCATATAAAAACATGCATATAAACTCAAATACTTCTCCCCCTTTTTGTCAATCATCAACAAAGGGGTCAAAGAAAACAATATTCTCCCCCTTTTTGTGTTAAACAAAAAGAATACCAATAAAGGGTGAAATCAAAAATAAAACATTATGATACCAATTTGAAAAAATATATATCAATTGATTGCGTCATGATATCAATTTACAATAAAACAAAACATACCAATTGAAGGTACATAAAATAAATGTTTTAATATAAATTTAAATACCAATTGATACTAATTGTAAGTAAATACCAATTAAATACCAATTGTAAGTAAATAAATTATTTTGAGCAATTCAACCAAAATTTTGATATCAATAAAACATATCAATTATTAACATTATTTTATTGTTTTCTTTATTGTAAGTAAACTTATAGGTAATCTTGATACCAATTTGTAAAGATTAGTACCAATTGAAAGTAATTTTTCATTAAATGCATATGATACAAAAAAATAATTAATATCCTTTTTCAATTATTTTTCAACATAAAGTGTGAGAGTAGAATACCAAAGGTAAGCAAAACCAATTGAAAAGTGAAATATGAATTTTCTCTCCCTTTATGAAAAATTAAATAAAATGATGCATAAGCTTGTATATGATACCAATTGAAACATAATCAATTGAAATATAATAGTCATTTAAGAAATCAAGCTTAGCATAACTAAAATTTGTGTTCAAAGATATAGAGATATAGTAAGCACAAATAAAGCATATATATGTATGAAAAATTAAATACCAATCGGAAAATTGATACTTTTTGAAGTGAAAGCATACATATATAAAAACATAGTTGAGTATACAAAAAGAATGTCAATAGTGATACCAATTAAAAAAATCCAATGATACCAATTGAAAACATAATAAGATCAAATGTATTACTCATATTTCCTACCACCCATTTCATGCACATGTTTAAAAGAATTTTCAATAATAAGCATACAAGGCATAGTCGCCCAACCAACCGCCCTTGAATGTGTAGGGTTTTCAAAAAAAATAGATTTGAAGATAGTTTAGCATAATTGAAAACTCTTCCAAAATGAAGAATATGAACTAGTTAAATGAAAATTTGTAAACTAGTACGAAATCCTTCAAGTAAGGAATAAAATAAAACTATATTTCATGAAAAGCATGTAAATCACATGATCACCAAATACTCAAAATCCATATAGCACAAATTGTACTCATGAAAACAAAATCATTAGAAAACATAAAGTAAAGTGAGTGCACAAGTGTTATGTGAAGCATGTCATAAAAATATATAATTAAGCTCAATATATGAAATTCCTTAAAACATGAAAATCATCAAAGTCAAATAGGCTTCAAGTTAATGTATGTTTTGTCTAAACTACAAGTATACATACATATCCCTAAGCATAATTGAGTCTATAATAAAGATTTGCATGAAAGGCAAAAAGACTCAAAGGGGTATACATGTATATCTTAAGTTTTGAAAAAATAGGCATATACCTGAAGCTAAACATATAAACATGAAAAAAAAAACATGTACAATATGGGAATACAAGTCAAATGCATGAATCATCAAAACTAGATTATACTAGTACATCTAATGAGTACAAATGAGCTTTCAAGCACAAACATATAATGATCTATTTGCGGCTCACTAGTTGTACAAGTATATATCCAAGTTTTAATGAAAACTAACATTTAAACATGTAATCAAAAACATGAAGCATAGAAATCAAAACAAACAACTCATAAACATACATATGATCATTATGTACATGCACATGCATAGATTTAGGACATACACATTAGTTAAAACAAATGTGAGAACACAAAGATATAAATCCATATTAAACATGGGTGTCTCAAATAACTAAATATGTATATCACTAATCTAAATATCATGGCATATGACATATTAATCATGAAACATTAAGACATGCTAAAAATAATGATATGAAAAGCATGTAAACAATAAATGAGGAGTAAGAGACCGTTACCAAAAACGATAGGGCAACTCTCTATGTCTCCAAAACAAGGTGGTCCTCCCACCAAACTCTCCTTGAAAGTGATGCATCCAAATAGTCCTCATAAAGCTCGGAACGCATCCACCTCAAGGCACCATAACTCTCACGTCATGTGAGAGCCCACACCTACATTAAATACAATAGGGGTGGTCTTTGATACCCATACTCTTTTGGGTCCATGGGGTTTAGTTCCTTTCCTAACCCAAACAAATTTAGTTGCTAAATTTAAATCATGTATACGATCATAACAAAACTTAGCAAGGTGGTCCTTACGTCCACAATGTGTACAAGTGTACACATGAGCATACATAGTGTTGTGTACCTGAACGTGCGAAGCATGTGTATGCCGTGGATGGTGTGCATGTAAAGATGGAACTTATTTTTTTCGAAACATAGATTCCAAACATGAGTGGTTCATGGCACAATGGCTCAAAGTGGAGCCCAAACAATCAACACTCTTCTTAAGCATAGATATATCATTTTCAATTATAGAAAAGGTGCATGCAATAGGTAAGCTAGGATGTGATGCTACACTAGCATGGCAAACATGAGAATCTAAATCATTTTTCAAAGAAACATTTTTCTTTAAACAATCTTTCAATTCTTGTGAAATCAAATTTATTTTATTTTTCAAAGAATTGTTTTCTTTTAATACAAAATCAAGTTTTGAAGTTAAATCCTCAGTTTTCTTCAAAACATATTCACAATCATTTTTACTTTTCAAAATTTTGTTTTCATTAAGTGCAAGATTAAGTTGGGATTTAAGCGAGTCACTTTTACTTAAAATCTCATCCCTTTCTTGCAAAATAATCTCAAGTCTAGAAAATAAATTTTTATTTTCTTCTTTTAAACCAAGACTTTCCTTTTTCAAAAGTTTGTATTTTGAAATCAAATTTTCACAATTTTTAGCAAGTTCATCATTCATGGCTTGTGCCTCTAAACACTCATTGCAATAGTAACTAGTGCTAGCATCTAGTTGAGTTTTCGATTGTACCTCAAGGGAGTCATTCTCTTGGACCATGAAGCAACGTTCGTCGGACTTGTCTCTCCTAGATCTTCTCTTCTTATCGATAAGCGTTGGTAGCTCGGGAGATGTCAAAATGCTCCATACTACAAAAGAGGACTCATAGTGAGAAAACACATGTAAATATTCTTTATCAAGAGATGCTCTAAGTGCCTTTAGGGCTAGTGCATTGGCCTCTATATGCCTGCTATCACTAAGGTAGGATTCCTTGGTAATGGTAAGGTAAACTTTATAACCTAGGGTTTTAAATGACAACTCATCAGAACCTTCCATATATCAAGTCTAGAGATATCAAACATGGGAGGGACATCCATGAGTGCAAACAATATGTGTGCAAATGCAAATGCAAATGTAGATTAGCAACCAATCACACTCCTAATTGGTTAAACCTAATATCAGGAGCGTAGGCTCTGATACCAATTGAAAGTACACCTAGAGGGGGGTGAATAGGTGTACGGCTAATCTAAAATACAAAATGCGGAAATTAAAAACTTAATTGTAACAACACTTAATGCAACCAACGAGTGTAGCCGAATTTCCGGTGAAGGGCTCTGGACTAACTCCTCTTGATTCCTCTGAATAAGAGTTGAGGCGCTATATGAAGCTCTCGTGGTTAAGCACAAGTGAGGCACACACAAACAAGCCAAGTATATAATGAATGAGCAATATGAAATGATGCAAGGCACAAAGTAAAGAGAGAGTTAGAGAGTCAATGGATCAATCGCTAATACACGGATATGTTTCGAGGTTCGAGCACACAGCTCTACGTCCCCCGCCTTCACACAGAAGGATTTTCAATCCACTAACTTGTCTACACAGGACTCCTACACAGGGAACCTCCACTAAGGATTTGGGGCAATACAACCGGGAGTACACAACTCCTCTCTCAATTACAAACACCACCTCTACACTTAGAGGCTAGGCACAAAGCCACCACAAATCAACCTCACAAATGAGGGATAGGTACAAAGCCAAACAACTAATCAATCTCTCACTAGAGGGATAGGGCACAAAGCTACCTCTCCACAAATCAACCTCTACACAAGAGGGTAAACACAAAGTAGGAGGGTTTACAACTTGGTGGTTTTCACAACCACAAACTAATTCTTTCTCACAAAAACAAGGATCCTATAGATAGGATAGAAGATATGGCTCAAGTGTGAGAAATCAAGATGTTGGAAAATAAATCACAAGGAAAAATACTTGAGAAAACAACTTAGCATTTGATAGAAATGAAGAACAAAGCAAATATCCCAAATCTATATTTTTCTTTGATTTTTCCAACTCTTGAAAATAAATAAAGAATGATCTTTAAAAACCAATAAACTCTTTTGAAATCTTGTTTTTAAAATACTAGAGAATAGGAGAAATTTTGCTCTTAGAAATCTTAACCAAAACCCACTTCAAATGGGGGTATAAATAGGCCCTATAAAAATTCTGCCCGTTGGCAGCACAAAGGTCAAAATTGACCTTCAAGTCAACCGGCCAACGGTCAAAAAATTGAACGTTGAGCCTGCCGGTCGATCGCCCGGTCGACCGTGCCAAAACCAGAGAGCAATTGCTCTCTGGCCGGTCGACCGTGCCAAGCCTCACGGTTGACCGTCCGGTCGACCGCCCCCACCCGAGAGTGGGGTACTTGCAGTCGGTCGACCGCGACCGACCCAAGTGGCTGGCCAGCGTGCACGTTCTTGTGCACATCGGTCGACCGGTTCGGTCGACCGACTCTGGGTCCGGTCGACCGCCAGAGCCTAGCAGGGCTGAATAAGGGATTTATAACTGGGTTTTTAATTACCAAATAAATCCCATAAATTTTCTAAAATTCCAAAAAAATAAGTTCTTATATTCTCTTGAAATACAAACTTGTTTGAGTAAAAATCAAATCAAGTTACAAACATTTTGAACTCTTTTTGTGTTATGAAAATTTTACCGAAAAACAAATTCCATATTTTCCAAAACTAGGATTTTTGAAATGGATAATCATTTTGTCCAAAACTCATCCAAATACAAAAACGTGATATTGGAACAACATTTTAGGCATATAGTATATGGATATAATCCAATATACATATAAAGATATATATCAATGTTTTTGATATTAAATCCGAAAATATGTTTTGTTAAAACACAAAACTCCAAACACATGAATAAGCATATCAAAATAAGTTTGTCTAAGATATGAAGCATACATGTATATAGAACAAATCTAATATACATTGAACCATGTAAATTTATTTTGATTCTATCTTATTCTAGAATAAAACTTTGCATTGTCTTAATTAATTGCTTAATTTATTTGCAGGCCCATTCTTTAAGGAGATGAAGAGAAATGAGCCCAAAGCCACCAAAATCTGAATTAAATCAGAATTAATTCGCACTCAGTAAATCAGGGCAAAATCAAGAGGTTGAAAACCGGTTGAGAAGAATCCTCTCAGAATCGATCGGTTAAAGTCAAGAATCCAAGGCCATTTCGTCAGAAATCTGGACTCAAACGAAGAAACCAACTGAAGATAAATGCAGAAGGAAATCCCAGAGAGACCCACCAACAGGGTGTGGCCATCTGGCCATTTCCGCGGCCAAAGCCGCGTTTCCGCAGCTTGGTTGGGGAGTTAGGGGGAGTGTTTGCTCCCCCGATCTCCCCGGGATCCTCCTCATGTGGGTTATGCCTATAAAAAGGCAGTCTTTGCGTTGAAAAAGGGACGACCATGCAGAGATAGGATTTAGCCTAGTTTTCATTTCTTGTAGTTTAGGTTTTTCTTTTCTTTTTATGTAATTTGTATGTAAGCTTAGGTTAGATGAAGATTCATGTAGTAAGAGAGAGAGGCTTATGTTGAGATTGACACCGATATACCCTCCTCCTTTCTTCCATCGTTTCAAGCAATAAAAGGTAATATGTTTATGTTCTTCTTTACTTTCATTTTCTTTTTCTTCTTCCTACTTTACCTCTTTTGTTTTTGATGAGCTTGCAAGTGAATCCAGAAGCATAAGTATAACGATGTTGTATGAGTGCCAATGATAGTTCATGAAGACGTTCTCCTCCTCAAGATCCGTATCACTTCATTCTTGCTCCGCTTGATGATATAATGCGAACGGGGACTGAGCTCGATCCTATGATCTATGCGTTGAACACCTCCAAGCAAGGTAGAACATGCAAGGGTTCCAGGTAAGTCATCAACCAAACTGGTGAGTATTTCTTTCATCTTCTTTCTTCACTGTTTTATTTCTTAGTTTAGATCACCAACACCCACTTCCTTCATCACTCCTTTTCACTTTTTTGTAAATAATCATTTGTACATAATCACTTTCTGATTTTCTCTACCTTCTCATTCTACCATTTTCTTTCTAACTTTAACATAACTCTTTTTCATTTTTATTTCTTAAAAACAAAGAAGAACTTTCGTTTTTCTTCATAAAGATTTCAATAAAAACCTTGAACGCTTCTATCGCTAACCCTCCTTGTGGATCATGACCCGCATAGCCACTTGCTATCGCGGTAAGAATTGAGCACTTGCACATCTCTATTTTGTAGTTCTAAAATTCCGTATTTTGTGTGCAGGTAAAGCTTCAATCATATCTATTCATGAAAACCAAGATCGCTTAAACCAAAAACCGAAAATCAATAAACATGAAACTAGAAGCAAGTGTGTGTGTTGTGAACTTGAGCATATCACAATATCTAATCTTTAACAATGGATCTAAAATAAACTATAAACTAAACAAGGTACCAAAGTCTTCTTGTAGAGCGCCGTCTCCAAGTCGACTCGATCCAAACGTGATCCACCGAGCTTGACTCCAACGAGTGCTAGGATATGAACTTTGACGCTCGGGCTCTTGAATCACCATGTGAAAAGCTCCAAAAACACCTTTGTTAAAGCTAATCACCTACTAATATCTTGGTTAAATATCTGAAACTAAACATCACAAGATTATTAGTAAACATAACTACATGAATTAATTATCATCAAAACTAGAGTGGAAGGCCTCTGGGCCAACACATTTGACCCTGACGTTTAGTCTGGAACTTAGTTTTTGGTTAGTATGGTAAATAGGAAAAAAGACATAGCATAACAAATAGAAATTTAGTAAAAATCACCCGAAGAGTATAAGTACTAGGAGTAAATCTGACACTTAGAGGTCTTTGAATCAGAAATTGTTGACCCTTTCTCATAAGTTCCATAACTAACCGTAATGCATTCTTGGAGTTTTCCCCTTATGATGTTTGATAGTGTGTATATATATAGCCAAAGGGGAAATGTTGACGAAGAATCAATATGCTTCTTATTTTTATGTTTTCAGTAGATATATGGCCTCTAGGATGATGATCTTGGCCTGCTACCTTGTTTAAAGTACCCTTTATTTGTAAATCCCTTCCTTTTATTGTTGAAAAAATATGATGGTCTTTACACGATTGCATTGGGATTTTAGAATAGATCCTTCGATGTTTACATGGACATTGGTGACTTATTGGGGGAACTTTCACTCTGTTACCGCTTCCGATGAGCAAGTTGATGGGAGGTTTGGTACAGGTACAGAAGGGGTCTTGCCCCTCTTAGAGCCGAAACCGACGCCAAATCCATTGCCAATCGGGTATGATCCAAACGCGATATGCCATTATCACCAGAGTCGTGGACACTAGACCGACAACTGATGGAGCTTGAGGCATGTCATACAGGATTTGATTGATACAAAGCAGTTTGTTCTATCTCCCGCGCCTGCCACAACAGTTCAGCCAAACATCAATAACAACCCTCTGCCGGCTCATCCTGCACAACCCTCTAACGGGGTGAAAAGTGGCTCCGGCACATTTGACCCCACTCAATATATTATGCCCATCAACAGACTCGCTGCAGCTGCACCGGCATAGCCCGCCCGAAGGAAAGCAAACTGAAAGCCCTACTGATGAGCGTCCCTAACTTGAAATCAAGTACATTGCTCAAGAGTATTACTGGTGTTTATCTAGGTAACTAAAGAATTGCATTATCTTACAAATCTTGGTATAAATGCGGCCGTAGTAGAACTAATATCGTTCTTGAATAAACAAGTGAGAGACTTGACTGATATATTGATCGGTCGCTGATATTGCATAATTATTATCATATTCTCATTCCAATTATATAATAAACTCTACTTTTAATCCTAGTTTTTGCCTAATTTATATGCAGGCCCATTGCTAAACAAAAGGAAAGAGAAACGAGCCCAAAAGCCCATCAAAATTCTGATTTAATTCAGAATTAATTTGAAATCAGAAAATCAGGGCAGATTAAGGTAAATCAGATCGATTGAAAACCAGTTAGAATAAATCTCTACAAATTTATTGGTTAAAGCCTAAAATCAAAGGTCGTTTCGTCAAATCCAGGAGTTAAAACGGGAAATCCAGAACCAGATAAAATCATATCGTGAAACGAGGAGCTGTACCCACTCGGCTGTGGCCACTGGCCACAGCCAGGCGGCGAAAATGCAGCTATAGCCGCATTTTCGCGGCTTTGTTAAAGGAGTTGGGGGAGCATTTGCTCCCCCTATCTTCGTATGCTCTCCTCTGTTGGGTTTTGCCTGTAAATACTGGGTTTTTCAGAGACCAGAGGGAGGGACCAAGCAGAGAGTAGAATTTAGGCTATAATGTAGTTTGTAACTTAGGTTTTTTTAGTTTTCTTTTATATAATTTTTATTTTCTTTATGTAACTGAGAGGAGAGGAGACTTTCATAGAGGAATGAGAACAAGCTTGTACTGAGAGTAAAACCGATGTAACTGATCTTTTTTTTCATTTTTATTTGAATCGAATCAAAGTTTTCTTTCTTTTCTATTCTTATTTTTGTTTGCTTCCCTCTTCTATGTCTGCGAATCCAAATGAATCCGATAGCCTCGAAATTGCTTTGCCCTTGCAAGTACCGTTGATGGCTTGTGGTGATGGATATCCATTCTTTTGTTAGTTTAGCTTGCCCTTTTATTCATAGTGTAGATCGGGAATCGGGAATCGATAATGGTGATGGATATCCATTTTTATGCCTTATTTTAAAAAAATAGGAGAAAAAGAAAAGAATATATATATATATATATATATATATATATATATATATATATATATATATATATATATATATATATATATATATATATATATATATATATTCTCTGATTAAGCTGGGTATTTGTGCCTCATAAAGCATAAGTATTCTTTATTATAAAGTTATGAAATTCTGTATTCTTGTGTGCAGGTTATAACTCAATCAAATTTTGACGTCGTTCTCGGAAGGGACGGTAAGTTATTCCCTTTTTAGATTTACAATTTTGGTTAACTTTCTTCTTTGTTCTTGGTGTACGGGTTTGACGACAAGGAATTTTTACTGCAGTGGACATATAAGTGGCCCTGGACTCTACTCTAGAAAGCAGAGCCTAGAAGCCCTAAGATTTGCTACATTTCTGTGAAAATTTGAGTAAACTACTAATCTGTATTTTTTGCAGATTGGCTAAATTGTAAAGTTTAATATTTGTAGCTATTTATTTCCTTGTTTGACTCACTATATGTACATTTCTAACACAACAGTAAAAGGTTGATTGTCAATGCTAAAAATGATTTAGACTTTGCATTTAGGCACGTGTCTATTTCGTTACATTTTTTATTTACTGTTGAAGAGTGTTGGAACCAAGATATGTGTGCATAACATTAGTATAAGGTTCATTCTTGTATGAAATATTGCTTAAGTGTTACTTTTCTATATCTTGTACATATTGCAATAAATTATTTAAGGGCTTATCCTATAAACAAGATAAGGTGGGAAAGTCATTACCCTCTCTTAGCCCACAAATAATCTCCTCACTCACTCACTAACCCAAGCCTAACTAAAATTGAGTAGATGTTGGCCTAGGGAGATCTCAGACTCAAATAGAAGGCTAACCTAAGGGGGAAGTTGATTTGAATTTGACTCTTGCCAAATTGGTGTCTAAAGTTGGGTATTGAGGGGCAAACCCCGAAGGTTGGTGGATTGGCATAATTAGGCCCATTGCTTTAAGTACGGATACCTCCCACCAATATTGCTCCTACCTGATGTTGGCCCAAAGGCCTTCCACCCTAGTTTTGATGATGATTAACTCATGTAGTTATGTTTACTAATATTCTTGTGTTTTTAGTCTCAGATCTTATAACAAGATGTTAGTTTGGTGATAGCTTCAACAAGAGGTGTTTGGAAGCTTCACAAGTGATTCCAGGCCTCAAGCTTCAAGATCACACATTGCCTAGCCCATGGATAGAGTTTTTGATCGGGTCTATTTGAAGATGGAGATCGTCAAGAAGACTTAGGTATCCATAGTTTAGATAGTGTGTTTAGATCCATTTGTAAAGCTTAGTATAGTTGATATGCTTAAGTGCACAAACACACACGTTTTATGTTTGGTTTTTTGGTTTTCATGAATAGTTGATCAAAACAAGTTTAATTGATATATGTATAGTTGTTTCATTCTATACATGCTTGCTTAACTTTTAAACAAACTTATTTTGACTTTCCTATTCATGTATTGAAAATCCAAGTTTGATAAAAATACATGTTTTGGTTTTTTGGTAAAAATGTTAAGAAACAAAATGATTTCATATGCTTGATATTTGAGTAGAAATGTTTATCACATGTTTATATATCAATGCAATATGATAAAAACATTTTTTTTGGGATTTTTAGAAGTTATTAAAAGAATTTCAAGATATGTTTTAAACCAGTTTCAGACCCAGACCTGTCTGTCAGGCCAGGCCGGTCGACCGTGGAGTCGACCGAACCATAGGCCGGTCGACCCGTACGGTCGACCGACGTGCACAGAACCGTGCACGTCTGGCACACAATGGGACGGCCGACCGGGCGGTCGACCGTGACTGAGAGCAGTGCTCTCTGTTTATGTTGGTCGGCCGGGCGGTCGGCCGGGTTGCCCCAACGGTCACATTTCTGACCGTTGGCAGTCGGCCGGCCGACCGACCGCTAGGCCTGTCAGGCTGCCAGATCAGCCTAACGGCTAGTTTTGTTTTGGGGCTATAAATACCCCATTTCTTGGGGGTTTTAACAAAGATTTTCTGAACTAATTTTTCCCTACTCTCTGGTTTTAAAAAGAAGTTTTTAAAAGAATTTAAAGAGCAAAAAGATTCATCTTGTTTGTTTTTAAGTGTTTTGTTATTTTCAAAGAAAATAGGTTTTTGGGAATTGGTTTCTTGTTCTTCATTTCTATATCAATTTGGTATTTCCCAAGAGACTTTCTTTGATCAAAACACTTTGTTTTTCCACACTTGAGCTATCACCTATCCTATTCTATTAGGATCAATTGTTTATGAAAAAAGGAAAGAGGTTTGTGGTTGAGACATACCACTAGTTGTAAACCCTCATTTGTTGGTTACTCCCCTCTTTGGTAGAGGTTGAGGTTGTTGTATTGGGTTGGTGTTTGCTCCCTCTTTGGTAGAGGTTGAGGCTTGTGGTTTGCTCCCTCTAGTGAGAGGTGGAGTTTGGTTTGTAAACCCTCTTCGGTAGAGGTGTTGTTATTGTATTGGCTACGGGCCTACCCTAGGTTGTGAGGCGGTGTTTGAGAGAAGAGTGCGGTACTCCTAGTGTTGTAACAAATCCTCCTCGGTGGAGGTTCCCTCGGTGGGGATAGTGGATTGGAAATCCTTCACTGTGGTGAAGGCGGGGATGTAGAGCTAGGGGCTCAAACCTCGAAACATATCTTTGCCTTTGCGTTTGATCCATTATCTCTCAACTCTCTCTCTCTCTCGTTTATTTGTGCAAAGCATCATTCATTATTCATATCATACATTGCTTGCATTGTACCTTGTAAATTTCATATTGCTATATCTTGTGTATGCTTGGTTTTTTGTGTGTGCCTCACTTATACTTAACCACAAGAGCTTCACATAGCACCTCAACCCATTCAAGGGGAATCAAGAGGAGTTAGTCCAGAGCCCTTCACGGGGAATTCGGCTACACTTGTGTCTTGTATTAAGTGTGTTGCAAATTTGTATTATCTTCCGCATTTAGAGCATTTAGTTTCTAGATTAGCACTTTCACCTATTCACCCCCCTCTAGGTGTGCTTTCAATTGGTATCAGAGCCTACGCTCCTGATATTAGGCTTAACATCCTAGGAGTGAGATCCATTTGTTTGCTAATCTATTGTTTGCATTTTCTTGTTTGCACACTCATATAGTTTACCATGGACTTCATGACCCCACCTAGTTTTGACCCTTCCAACATTGTTGTTTGGAAGTATAGGATGTCCATGTACCTAAAAACCCTAGGATTGCATGTTTTCCTTGCCGCTACCAAGAGATGTTATCTTGGTGACCACAAGCATATAGGGGCCAATACACAAGCCCTTGAGGCCATTAGAAGTGCATTAAATAAAGAATATCTTATACTTGCTTCTAACTTTGATTCCGCATTTGCAGTGTGGAATATGTTGACAACCACCACCTCCAAGCTTCAATTGCCAATCCAACCGGAGGAATCTAGTGGAGAATCCGACTCACAATGCTTCATGGTCCAAGGGAATGACTCCCTTGAGGTACAATCGGAATCTCAACTAGATAGTTTTGATGCTAGTTCTTCATGTGATGATTATGTTAATCCCCATGCTTTGAATGAAGAACTATCTATTGTTTGTGAAAATTGATTGAAAAATATAATGTTTTGAAAAAGAAAAGTCTAAGCATCAACAATGATAATAAAATTTGATTGCTAGACTTGATGTTGTTTTGCAAGAGAAAGAGGAGATTTCTAATGAAAGGGATTCATTAAAATCTCAACTTGAACTTGCACTTAAAGAAAATGAATTTTTGAAATCTAAAAATGATTGTAATGATGTTTTGAAGAATAATAAAGTTTTAACTTCAAAAGTTGATTTTGTTTTAAAAGAGAATGTTGCTTTAAAAATAAAATAATTTCTATTTCAAATGATTTAAATGTTTGTTTAAAGAAGAATGATTGTTTGCAAAATAAGATTGATGCACATGTTTGCCATGCTAGGGTAGTATCACACATTTCTCCTATTGCATGCTCCATTTTATCTTCAAGTGTTAAAAATGATATAAATGTTTTGAAGAAGAGTGTTGATTATTTGGGCTCCACTTTGAGCCAATGTGCCAAGAGCCACACACGTTTGGAATCCTTGTTTCGAAAGAAGCAAGTTCCATCTTTTCATGCACACCCTCCACGGCATACACATACTCCTCACGGACACACCCATCACATGTATGCTCATGTGTACACTTGTACACATTGTGGACGTATGGGCCACCTTGCTAAATTTTGCTTTGATAGATTACATAATGTAAATTTAGCAAATAAGTTTGTTTGGGTTAGAGAAGGTACTAACCCCCATGGACCCAAGAAGATATGGGTACCAAAGACCACCCCTCCTTTATTTGATGTAGGTGTGGGCTCTCACATGACGTGAAAGTATAGGTACCTTGGAGTGGATGCGTTCCGTACTTAAAGAGAACCTTTTTGGATGCATCACTTTCAAGGGATATTTGGTGGAAAGACCACCTCGTTTTGGAGACTAGAGAGGTGCCTCATCGGTTTTGGTATAAATCTCTAACTCCTTATTATTATGTACATGCTAGTTCATTTATCATATTCATAGCATGTTCATGTTTTATGTTTTGATGTGCTTCATGAGGTAAAAACATGCTTAGATGTAGTTTTTATCAATACTTGTATTATACATGTACAAATAGAGAGCTACATTTGTTTTACATATGATTGCACTCCATGCTCATTTGTACTCACTATATGCATATGTATAGACTAGTCTTGATGATTCTCATTTATACATGCTTTGCCAATTTTTATGCTTTACTTCATGTATATGTATTTTGAATTCAAAACTAATAAATATATGTATACCCGTGAGTCTCTTGCCTTCATGCAAATACATTTGATAGACTCTTTTATGTTTGAGATATATATGTGTATTGTTAGTTTTGGATAAATCATACATATACCATGAAGATTAGTGTTTTTATGAAAAATATTTTTGATGTGTTTGATATTCATGTTTCATTTGAGCTTCAATGACTAGTTTCATAAAAATGCCATTTACATGATCTTTCAACACTCACATTTTCCTTTATTTTTCATGACTTAGATTCATGATCATTTTGAGCTTTATAGACCTTGAGTGATTGAATCTTTATGTATTTAGTTATGTTTTATGAAAAACATATGATTTGATGTATTTGAAGGATCTTTAACTAGTTCTTTTTAAAATCAATTTATACTAGTTAATTATTTTTAAATTAGCTTATGAGATACACACCTTCTATAGATAAATCTTTTGCATTCTCAACATCTGTTTTAATTATGTTTATTTATATCTCGTTTTGATGCTTCATGATTTGAATATTAGTTTAAATGTTAGTTTTTGTCAACACTAGGATTTATAGTTGTACATATTATGGGCCACAAATAAATCTATATATGTTTGAGCTTGAATGCATATTTGAACCCATTAGATGTGCTAGTATAGTCTAGTTTTGATAATTCGTACATTTTAACTTGTATTCTCATTTTTGGTTTTGTTTGTGTTTTATTTATTTAACTTCATGTATATGTCTATTGTATCCAAATTATTGTTTATACATATACATCCTTTTTGAGCCACGTGCCTTCATGCATATATCTTAGTGGACTCGTTGTGTTTGGATATGTATGTATACTTTAGTTTGTATAGGACATACATATACCTTGAAGATTAAATAAGTTTTGATGTTTCCATGTTTCAAGGAATTTTGAGCTTAATTGAATATTTTCATAATCATGATCCTCACATTTTTGATAATGCACTCACTCTTCTTATTTACTCATGTTTTGTTTTCATGAGTCATTGTATGCTCATTGATTATGAGTGTTAGTTATTTTGTGAATTTCATGTTTTATGAAAAATAATTTATTTTTATTCCTTACTTGAAGGATTTCGTACTAGTTAACAAAACTTTCCATTTTTTAAACTAGTTCGTATTCTTCGTTTTGATAATATGAGTTATACCATGCTTCTATTGTTGTTCAGTTGGTATCATTGAATTCTTTCAATTGGTATCAAATTTGATCCTTTTGTATACTCATATGTGTTTATGTATGTATGCTTTCAATCCAATGGTATCAATGTCAATTGGTATCTAATTTTTCATACATATATGTGTTTGTTTGTGCCTACTATATTTCTATGTCTTAGAGCACAAAATTTATTTATGCTAAGCTTGAAAATTTCTAATGATTGATTGGTTTTCAATTGGTATCTTAAAACAAGCTTATGCATGTGTTTTGTTTGTATTTCATAAAGGGGAGAAAATTCAATTTTCTTATTTCAATTGGTATTTGTTTTCCCACTCCCTTGCTTTATGATAGAAAATAAAAATTTCAAATTGATATCATGTGCTTAAAAGGAAATTACTCTCTTTTGATATCAAGATGTTTTATGTTTTAAATTGGTATCTAAAAATTTTGTTTTAAAGAAATTCAAAGTTTTTGATTTATATTGTCTATATGCAAGGAGAGCTTAACATCTCTTCTACATATAGATTCATGTTGAGTGTATCTAGTATTGAGGAGCTTGACATCTCTTCTCTATGTGATACACGTGTGTAGGGGGAGCTTCACATCTCTCCTTATGCATTACATAATATGTGTTATGTGAATTGGGGCTTATCATCCCTTCTTCATATAATGCATATGTGTAGGGAAGTTAACTTAGCGTCTTCCTCTTCATGAATGTATATCGCATATATCATTTATTAATTGTTTCTTGTTCACTTTAAATTGGTATCAAGATGTCCTTCATTGACATATAAGTTTCAATTGGTATCATATTTGAGTGTACATATTATGATTTGTTATTTACCCCTTATTTATATTACTTTTTTTAGACCAAAAGGGGAGAAAAGTTTGTTTTTGTATTTTTACCCCTTTGTTGATGATTGACAAAAGGGGGAGAAAGATTTTGAGTTTTATATATGCATATTTGTGTTTTGCATATATTAAGTTTGATTGTTTAATTTTAATTAGTCTCTAGAGCATGCTTTGTTGAATATTTCATTTGGTATCTAGAGCATCTTGTTTATGCATTGTCATTCATGCATATTTATGTTTATTTGTTTTATGCATGAATTAAGGGGGAGCTTTTTTGAAGCTTAACTTTAATCCATGCATATATAACTCCATGAGTTTTGTCATCATCAAAAGGGGGAGATTGTTGGCCCAAAGGCCTTCCACCCTAGTTTTGATGATGATTAACTCATGTAGTTATGTTTACTAATATTCTTGTGTTTTTAGTCTCAGATCTTATAACAAGATGTTAGTTTGGTGATAGCTTCAACAAGAGGTGTTTGGAAGCTTCACAAGTGATTCCAGGGCTCAAGCTTCAAGATCACACACTGCCTAGCCTATGGATGGAGTTTTGGATCGGGTCTATTTGAAGATGGAGATCGTCAAGAAGACTTAGGTATCCATAGTTTAAATAGTGTGTTTAGATCCATTTGTAAAGCTTAGTATAGTTGATATGCTCAAGTGCACAGACACACACGTTTTATGTTTGATTTTTTAGTTTTCATGAATAGTTGATCAAAACAAGTTTAATTGATATATGTATAGTTGTTTCATTCTATACATGCATGCTTAACTTTAAACAAACTTATTTTTACTTTCCTATTCATGTATTGAAAAATCTAAGTTTGATAAAAATACATGTTTTGATTTTTTGGTAAAAATGTTAAGAAACAAAAATGGTTTCATATACTTGATATTTGAGTAGAAATGTTTATCACATGTTTATATATCAATGCAATATGATAAAAACATTTTTTTTGGGATTTTTAGAAGTTATTAAAAGAATTTTCAAGATATGTTTTAAACCTGTTTCAGACCTAGACCTGTCTGTCAGGCCAGGCCGGTCGACCGTGGGGTCGACCGAACCATAGGCCGGTCGACCCGTACGGTCGACCGACGTGCACAGAACCGTGCACGTCTGGCACACAATGGGACGGCCGACCGGGCGGTCGACCGTGACTGAGAGTAGTGCTCTCTGTTTATTTCGGTCGGCCGGGCGGTCGACCGGGTTGCCCCAACAGTCACATTTCTGACCGTTGGCGGTCGGCCGGCCGCCGACCGCTAGGCTTGTCAGGCTGCCAGATCAGCCTAACGGCTAGTTTTGTTTTGGGGCTATAAATACCCCATTTCTTAGGGGTTTTAACCAAGATTTTCTGAACTAATTTTTCCCTACTCTCTGGTTTTAAAAAGAAGTTTTTAAAAGAGTTTAAAGAGCAAAAAGATTCATCTTGTTTGTTTTTAAGTGTTTTGTTATTTTCAAAGAAAATAGGTTTTTGGGAATTGGTTTTTTGTTCTTCATTTCTATATCAATTTGGTATTTTTTCAAGAGATTTTCTTTGATTAAAACACTTTATTTTTTCACACTTGAGCTATCACCTATCCTATTCTATTAGGATCAATTATTTGTGGAAAAAGGAAAGAGGTTTGTGGTTGAGACATACCACTAGTTGTAAACCCTCATTTGTTGGTTGCTCCCTCTTTGGTAGAGATTGAGGTTGTTGTATTGTGTTGGTGTTTGCTCCCTCTTTGGTAGAGGTTGAGGCTTGTGGTTTGCTCCCTCTAGTGAGAGGTGGAGTTTGGTTTGTAAACCCTCTTCGGTAGAGGTGTTGTTGTTGTATTGACTACGGGCCTACCCCTCGGTTGTGAGTCGGTGTTTGAGAGAGGAGTGCGGTACTCCTAGTGTTGTAACAAATCCTCCTCGGTGGAGGTTCCCTCGGTGGGAGATAGTGGATTGGAAATCCTTCACGGTACTGAAGGCGGGGATGTAGAGCTAGGGGCTCGAACCTCGAAACATATCTTTGAAAGTGTTCTGATACCAATTGTAAGTTCACCTAGAGGGGGGGTGAATAGGTGATGGCTAATCTAATGGTCACTTAATGTCAAATAATGCGGAAGTATAAACTATTATGACCTAAACTAATCTTTTACACTAAACAGCACGTATAACACAAGAGTGTTGCCGAATTCCCCGTGAAGGGCTCTGGACAAACTCCTCTAGATTCCCCTTGATAAGGGTTGAGGTGCCGCGTTGGCTCTCTTGGTTAAATACAAGTGTTAGCAAACAATCCAAGCAAGTATAACAATTAAGCACACTATGAATATCAAGCATGTAAAGATAAGACAAGTAATAGCATGCAAGATATAAATAAGAGACAAAGAGAGAGAGAGTGAGCAATCGCAAACACAAGGGATTTGTTTCGAGGTTCGAGCACACTTGCTCTACATCCTCGCCTTCGACACACGAAGGATTTCCACTATAATCGATCCCAATGGATCACCCGGTGCCGCAACACCTACAACGAGTTCCCACTAGAACTCCTTAGACTCTCTCTAGTCCGTACACACCGCAAGCCCACCGGCTCGCCGAGGCTTCACCTCAAACAACAAGTTCGCACCCGAACTCGAAACAACGAGTCCCCACTAGGACCCGAAACAATGCGAACACACACGTCCGCCTCCTCAAAGAACAAAGTAGAACTTTAGTGATCACAACTCTTGATCACCTAAAATCCTCTCACAATAACACTCCCTATATGGTAGATATAGCAATGGATAGCTCAAGTGTTGTATGAGAAAACAAGGATGAGAATGGTGGAGGAAAACTCAAAGAATCACTTTTACACTCTTGATAAAAACTCTCCTTTTAATTGGAAGTATTGGCTCTAAATTTTGTGAAGAAAAACCTCTGAAAAGAGTATGAAAAACTGGCTCTAAAAGTCTCCAAAAATCTTAGTGAAACAATGCCCAAACCCCCAAATTTATAGGGCTAAAAAAACTAGCCGTTGGAAGTCTGTCAGGCCTGCCGGTCGACCGGCCGGTCGACCGCCAACGGTCAAAAATCCGACCGTTAGAGCCTCCGGTCGACCGCCCGTCCGACCGAAATAAACAGAGAGCACTGCTCTCAGTTCCGGTCGACTGGGGCGGTCGACCGGCCATCTGCCAGGTCAAGCCGTGCACGTCTGTGCACGTCGGTCGACCCAGCCGGTCAACCGACTTCAGCCCTAGTCGACTTGGTAGGTCAACTAGTCGACTTGGCTGAAGCCTGGAACAGAAAATCTGGGATTAAAACTTGGTCTTTTGGGTCACATAAAAATCCCATAAAATACATAAAAATCTAAAAATAGTTTTACCAGTATACTTTGATAAACAAACATGTTTGCACAAAATCAAGGCATGTTATAAAAGATTTGGACTATTTTTGTAAGTTGAAAATATTGGCTCAATTGAAAACTAATATTTTTCTAAAACTTGTTTTTCAAACTTCTTCATGATACAAAAACAAGATATTTTGAATTTATTAAAGCATAGTGTGTATGGATATGATCCACTACACAAATAAGATATCTATGTTTTTGACATTAAGCTCTAAACTTGGTTTTGGATAAAAGACATGCATATAAGAAAATTCCAAAAACCAAAAAGTATTTTTCCAAAGTAAAAATCTTTTGTAAAAACAAAACTATCAAGAGTGTGTGTGTGATATATACTTGAGCAATCCACCAACTACTTTATCCTTTACATTTTAACTAAAAGCAAAAATCTTATACCTAGACACAAGTCTTCATCTTCTTGAAGTCTTCACTTGAAGCCTTCTCATCTTCTTGACTTGGTCCAAACACGATCCAACAAGCTCAACTCTTGATGTGGTCTTGATGCATAGGCTCGTGAATCAACCGGTGCTAGCTCCAAAACTTGACTTTAAGTCCTTTGTTGAAGCTCCACACCTACTAAGATCTTGATAACAAATCTGTCACTAATTAAACACAAGATCATTAGTACTATAACTTCATGAGTTGATCATCATCAAAACTAGAGTGATGGGCCTTTGGGCCAACAATCTTTGCCTCTGTGTTTGATCCATTGTCTCTCAACTCTCTCTCTCTCATTTATTTGTGCAAAGCATCATTCATTATTCATATCATACATTGCTTGCATTGTACCTTGCATATTTCATATTACTATATCTTGTGTATGCTTGGTTGTTTGTGTGTGCCTCACTTATACTTAACCACAAGAGCTTCACATAGCACCTCAACCCATTCAAGGGGAATCAAGAGGAGTTAGTCCAGAGCCCTTCACGGGGAATTCGGCTACACTTGTGTCTTGTATTAAGTGTGTTGCAAAATTTGCATTAGCTTCCGCATTTAGAGCATTTAGTTTCTAGATTAGCACTTTCACCTATTCACCGCCCCTCTAGGTGTGCTTTCACCTGACCGATTAACTTGTGGTCAGATTCAGTAATATACCTCTGTGAACAGTCTAACCAGTTAGGAGTCGTCTAGGTCTAAGGTTTATCCTAACTTAAGTTAGATTTTTTCTTTTTATTTGTTTGCTTATATGTTTATTTTTCTTTATTTGTGTTTGACATTTTCTGTGAGATATAGCTTATAACAATATTTTTTTCAATTTTAATGGTAACCCATATTACACCCCGACCTCTTTTTCAGATATTACCAACCCGGCATATCATAACTTTAACAAACCTAGTATATCGGATTGGTCTTATCTAAATCAATATAACCCATGCTCCCAATCTTTTGACCATAATTTCTAAAATAATTTTAACTCTTCACAGAATCAATGGGAATTCACCTCCCCCGAGTCCAATTTTCAACCAACTTGTCCTCCTTATCTACCTTGTCCACAATATTTTCAAGATTCATATTCAGTTCCACCAGTTCAAAATAGAAAAACCATCAATCTTGGAAATGAGTATGCATGAGTCCAAGCAAAAATCACAAATTCTGATAGACTCACAATTTCACCACAAATTTCAAAATAAAACTTCATCTTTTCAAGTCCAATCGCAACGAAATGATAAACCCATGGATTATGAAAAGATGCTTGAAGTCATGACTCAGGTTCAAATCGCTCGTAATCACGATATAGATATAATGGTCCAAACTCTCCATTCTCACCGTTTGACCATTTCTGATGTCGCTAACCATTCTGTTAGAGCCGAAAAATCATGTTATTTTGGAAAACAAGATTCCATTTCAGCACACCCATTTGAACTTGCCCAAACCCCAAATTTGAAAACGAAATTGATATTTTGGCAAGTTATCCCTTTCCTGAAATTTAACTTGAGAATGAATATGATCCTGAACCTAAACTTGGTAGTTCAATTCTACTTCCTGATTCAATAATAACTCTGGTGTCTTCACCTGATCCCGAGTCAACATTGAATCTTGTGTCAATTCATCATGAAATTGAATCGCTAATCTTTTATAATCATCATATTGAACTTGACCAATTTCATACTTTTGAAAGTCTCATTGATAAATTGGCAAGTTCTCATTTTTATGAAATTGTAACTCAATGAGAAATGTGACCAAGATTTTCAAATTTGTGATCCAGTTCGAATTCTTGAATCAATATTGACTCCTGTTTTTTTACCCAACTTGAGTAATATTTTAGAGTCAGTTTTGTTTCCCACACCTGTCATTCTTGAACTTGAATTACTAATGTTAAGTCACATTACGTTGTTGGGAAATGAATGTGGACTTGAGTTTCATCTTCTTGATTTGGACCCACTTCCTGATCCAATCTCGACCCCTGAATCTTTACTTGACTTAAGTCACTTTTCTGAGTCGGTATTAGTTCCCGTACTTCCTAAGTCCAAGTCAATAATTCCATCTTTTCACACTCCATTTTGGAACAAGGATGTTGATAAAATTGACTCCAAAATTATTTGTAAAATTTGAAAATTAGATGGGGTAAATTTTTTAATAAAGATCATTTATATATACATCCTTTTAATAGGTTATATTAGAGAGGTTTCTAGCGGGTTCCTCTGAACTCCACGTAAATTCAATTGGGCTGCATTTCATGGATCAATCAGACCACCATCGAAACCACCACATTAAGGTAATATTTTCCTTCCCTTTCTTCTTTTTCATGCATCTATATATTAATTCATATATTGAGGATAATGCATGAGATAGGTGTGAGGGAGGGTTCTAACTTAACTTAGGTTTTCCTTTTTATTAAAAAAAGAATTTTTTTTAACATCTTCTTTACTTTTAAAAACTTTTTGAAAATAGAAACAATATTTTGACATATTTTTTGTAAGAAATTAAGTCAATTTTAAGGAATAGGAGAATCATAATTAAGATTTTTTATACTTGGTCAAAATAAAATTATTTGCTTGATTTCCTAAGTTAGGAAGAAAATTTGAAAAAATAATTTAGTCTTGATTTTTACCTTGATGATACATGCATGCTTTATACACTTACACACTTAGGGTTCAAAAAATAAAGATTCTTCTGCCTTATTTAATGGGAGAAAAAGAAATATATATATATATAAATCCTCTGATTAAGCTGAGTATTTGTGCATTATAAAGCATAAGTATTCACGCCTAAAAGCGGTTCATATAATAAATTCCTTAGTTTTGTGGCCTTATTTGCTCGAGTCCTTAAGTCCTTGGGGTGTTTTCTTACCCAGTGCCCTAAGACTGTTTGGTTTGGGAGTCACCGATTAAAGGCTTGTTACATGGGTAGATTAGAAAGCCTAATAGAACTAAGGAATAATATCACCAAAAATAAAAAATAAAAAATAAATAAATAAATAAATAAGGAATAAGAGTTAGAGTTAAAGAAACCTTAGTCAAAACTTCACGGTCATGAATGTGCATATGATTTAGGGTAAAGTAATAGACTAGATGAGAAGTACAAGTTGATTCCTTCCTTTGATTGATAACAAATTTTTGAATAGAGACTAAGTTTAGGAATAAAAATTTCGATTTTCCTATAACTTATAGATTACTTAAATCTTACAATAATATTTCAAATATTTTTTTCTTTCAAAATGTGCTTTCGAAAATACTAACATTTTTTCTCTTTCTTTATGGATTTTGTGGGTGCAATCCACTGAAAATTCTCACGAGACAAAACTCATTTTATAGGGGTAACTTAGAGGTTTAACGGCTTGTAGTACAAGCTCAGTGCAATTGTGTGACCTGCGAAAGTGGTATAATAATCTTTAGTTTAGTTTTGTTGTTTTGCTCGAGGACGAGCAAAAGATAGGTATGGGGGTGTAATTAGTCGCTGATATTGCATAATTATTATCATATTCTCATGCATATTATATAATAAACTCTGCTTTTAATCCTAATTTTTGTCTAATTTATATGCAGGCTTATTGCTAAAAGAAAGGAAAGAGAAACGAGCCCAAAAGCCCATCAAAATTCTGATTTAATTCAGAATTAATATGAAATCAGAAAATCAGGATAGATCAGGGCAAATCAGATCAGTTGTAGAACAAATCTCTACAAATCTATTGGTTAAAGCCCAAAATCAAAAACCGTTTCGTCAAATCCAGGAGCTGAAACGGGAAATCTAGAACCAAATAAAATCATATCGCGAAACGAGGAGTTGTACCCCCTCGGCGTGGCCATCTGGCCACAGCCAGGCCACGAAAATGCGGCCACAGCCGCGTTTCTGTGGCTTTGTTAAAGGAGTTGGGGGAGCATTTGCTCCCCCTATCTTCGTACGCTCTCCTCTATTGGGTTTTGCCTATAAATACTGTGTTTTTCAGAGATCAGAGGAAGCGACCAAGCAGAAAGTAGAAATTAGGCTATACTGTAGTTTGTAACTTAGGTTATTTTAATTTTCTTTTATGTAATTTTCATTTTCTTTATGTAACTAAGGGGAGAGGAGACTTTTATGGAGGAATGAGAATAAGCTTGTACTGAGGGTGACACCAGTGTAAGTGATCTTTTCTTTCATTGTTATTTGAATCGAATCAAAGTTTTCTTTTCTTTTCTATTCTTGTTTTCGTTTGCTTCCTTCTTCTGTGTTTGTGGATCCAAATGAATCTGATAGTCTCGAAGTTGCCTTACCCTTGCAAGTGTCGTTGATAGCTTATGGTGATGGATATCTATTTCTATGGTAGTATACCTTGTCCCTTCATTTCATAGTATAAATCGAGAATGGGAAAGATCCTATTTGTCATACTTCGCTCACCTTCAAACAAAGGTACATTGTCGATACGGGTCAAAGGTAAGCAGGCGCCGAAGAGGTAAGTAAGTTTTTTAGGTTTTAGTTTTCTTTCTTTTTAATCTTTAGTTTAGATCACCAACACCATCAATCTTCCAAATCTTTTTCACTTCAATTTCTTTGTATATATTCATTTTCTATTTTCTCTACCTTCTTAATCTACCACTTTCTTTCTAACTTAACTGTAACTCCATTTTTCTCTTTTTTTTAAAGAACTAAAAGAAGATCTTTAACCTTTCTATGTAACTTAAAAGAGAACTTGCTAAAAAAGTTTCCATCATTAGTCCCTCCTCGTGGATCACGACCCGCATAGCCTCTTACTATTGCGGTAGTATTAAGCACTTGCACTCTTTATTATAAAGTTCTGAAATTCTGTATTCCTGTGTGCAGGTTATAACTCAATCATATATCGATAATTCTGATGGTCGTGGTTCATCACTTATTTGACCCAAAGGATTACTATTCCACCCCAGGGTAACCATAATTAAACCGAAACTTTATATTACAGTTGGACAACCATAATTATAGATTAATTCGATAGAATGCCCGATGGTCACTTTATTAGCATATTTCGATGTCAGATTGACATGTAATCACTTGTATCTATTATAAATGGATAATTAGCAAATTGGCAATGAGGGTGAAACTAGAAATAATTACGAGGTAAGCTAAGTATTATATATACTTTAGACAATAATTAATTAATATAACGAATAATTGTGAAATCAATAGTTATAGAATCAGAAACCTTGGGATCAATAATTAGCTAATTGAAAAATGGGGTTGAAAGCGAATTGAGAAGAAGTAACGGATCAATAACTGATTTATCCAATGAATGTTATAATATCAGAATTCCTGGTTGAATTAAATATACAGAGTAAATGCCTTATGATGTAATTAGTTCATAAATCAAGAAAATCGAAAACACTGTTTGGCCTTGCGAAACGTATCTCAACCTAACATCAATGTTAGCTGGTAAATTCATCATCCCTATGTAGTAGATTGGAATGAGATAGCAGTAATAGTAACATCTCTCATTCTAATTAGATAAGACTTATCTTGTGATCAAGAATGAATAATGAATTATGATGTCTAACCAAACCGTGACTGATATTAGTATGAAGTATATGTATAATTGATGCTATAAGTAAGGCTGCAGAGTATGTGCAAGTGAATGATTAGACCTTAACTTCGCTAAGCATGAAGAATAATTAAAATTTGACACAGACTTGATTTCTAACTAATCGACCACTAAAAATTGCTTTATGATAATTGTGCATATATAAGTAAATGTTTAAATTGTCTAATAAGAGTAGCCAACTAAAAACATCAAGCATTAAGAACACTGAATAAATAATTGAAATTTGTCAAAGTAACCGAGAAGCGAATGTATAAAATGAAAATTTTATCTAACTACAAGACTTAATCGTGTGAGTTAAGAAAATATGTGTTACAGATGTAGATAATCATTGGATAAATTATTGAATGATCAATATTATGCGTGCGGCATGGCTATTGCATATGGATATCACTGAAGTAGGACATATTAGTGCATATATATATATAGCTATATATACACGAATGAGAGTATGGATATGATAATTAATTAGTTTAGTCATCATAGATTCTGTTGAATAATAATCCATAATTGTAAACTACTATTTATAATACTCAATTAGTAACATACATGATCAAGAAGATTAAAAACTGATAACGTGAATAAGAATTCCACCTATATAAAAGAGGTGAGTAGATCACTACAGTATTAGCTCATAACTTATATACATGCATCCAAATATACAGTGAATCACATTCATTTCCTTGAAAATGGGATTGATAAGCTGGAAGCAAATAAAAACAACTACTCGATATTTCGTATTGTAATGAATTAACTGTTATTTATGTGTGTTTATGTATACATATTTGTTGCGTTAAGATATATTGGAGGAAAGGTCCGGGAGGGAGTCAGTAGGAGGAAAAAGATGGTGTTATCGCTATAATATATATTCATAATGGAGGAAGGGGTCGGATGGGAGCCGGTAGGAGGAGAAAGACTGTGTTATTGTGATATGATATATATATATGTGTGTATATATATATATATATGTATGTATATGTAATGGAGGAAGGGGCCGAGCGGGAGCCGGTAAGAGAAAGATGGTATTATTATGATATGAAACGATATGATATATATATAAGTTTGTATGTATGTATGTAACAGAGACAGGGGCTGGGCGGGAGGGGTAGGAGGGTAAGACAATGTTAATTGTTATTGATACACACACACACACGCACACACACACACGCACACACACACACATATATATATATACATATATACACACACACACACACAACAGAGGAAAGGGTCGGGCGGGGCCGGTTGGAGGGGAAGATGGAGAATCTTATACTTCATTTGAGATTGTATATTCATATGAATAATGTATGATATGTATATCTCTAAATACGATATGCCAATGTTGTGAAGTGTGATATAATTATATGATATACAAGTACATTGTGACATGTGTATTCTCTGGACGGATAAACTATATTTATGAAAGTATGATTTTGATTGGCACAACCTGTACATGGTATATGAGATGTGTGTGATACATGTGGTGTATACATAAGATGAATTCGGTAATAAACTATCAATAATTGAGAAAGTATTTTATATAACTTATAAATAATGTAAAATGAAGGAATAGAAATTTTAGAAGATTAAAGAGAACCAATGAACTGGAGGGTAAATCATCCCAATTAATGAACGAGACCTTTAAAACACTTGTTTGATCGCCATGACTATACAGAGGTGTCAATTGCATATTATCTTGCCTCATTCGAATTCTTCTTCATTATTTGGTGTAATCATGTTCTAATTGTTATCTATATATTTGTAACACCCTATTCCCGGATTACGTACATAGATACATGCTTTTGATCGTATTTTTCAATTTATCTTTCAGTATTTGTTTTCATTGTGATTAATTACGTTATTGCTTGATTTTGGATCCGGATTCTTAGACTTAGAGTCAACCATAATCTAGACCGGGGACTTGATTCAGTATACTGATCAATTTGACCTTTTTGATAGTTAAATTTGATCAATTTGAGTTTCAACATTATTTTTCAATATTTTAGAATTTTTATGATTTTTCAAAAATTTTCTGAATTATTTTAATAAAATCTCCAAAATCAGGATCGATCGGTACCGCCGATTGATTCTCAGATTTTCAAATCTCAAATAGAGTTGAATTTTTAGAAACCGCTTTCACATTATCGCTTAGAATTATATTTACTATCTTAATGCATTTTTGGAGATTTTTCTGAATTAATCAAAATCTGACCAGATTCGAGTCGATCGATATCGATAATTAATTCTAAGATTTTTAATTTAAAAATGGTATTGAATTTCTTAAATCTGATTTTATCATGATCCACAGTATAATTTTCTTTATTTTTGAGAATTTTTGAGGATTTTTCGAGATACTTGATTTTCAGATTTTTTTTGGTATTTTTTCAAAAATTTTCTGCATCGCTGCCCAACCCAGGATTTCACCATTCTAATTATTTCTTATTTTTTCCAATCATTTTTACTTTTTCCTTTCCTTTTTCTTTTTTCCCCCTTCCTTCCTTTTCCTTCCAAACACTTCTCCATTCATCTAAACCTTCTACCTCCTTCCATCCAAAATTTCTCCTCCAAAATATCCCAATTCACTCATCCCCCCTCTCCCATCACCAAGGTTGGCCAAAGCCACCTCATCTCTCTATATTTCACAAAAAATCCTAATTCCATTTCCTTCTCCTTTTTCTTTAACTCCAAACTCCAAAAAAACTTTCATTTCCTTCTCTTTTAACCTTCATTTCTTCATCAAGAAACCCTGACCACCAACTTTTCCTTCATCTTTATAACAACTACAACTCTAACAACTCCTCACCATCATCTTCTTCCTCCTCATTCTCCTCCCACTTTACCATAGCCATCAAAACTCCACCACCAAAGTTCATCTCCATCTCCACCTCTAAAACTTACCTCCACCTACAAAACCCTCCACAAAAAACTACCTCCACCACTCTCCTCCTAGGCCGGCCACTACCCCAAACTTCGAGCCGGCCACCTCTTCTCCGGCGATCACTCTGACGATGACTTCACCATCAACTCCAACATCAATTCCACCACCATCACAACTTCTCCTTCACCACCACCTCCTACACTGCTCTCTCCATCGCCACCATCTTCACTCTTACCACCATAACACCACCCTCATCACCACCACCTCAACCTACAACATCACCATGATCATCATCTTCATCACTTTCCCTTTTTCTTCTCCATCAAAATCCACCACCATCTCCACCTCCACCACCACCCTCTCCTACTCTTCCTCTCCTTTCTCCCCTAGGTCGACCACCTCCTTCGCCAACCTAATGGCCGGCGCACCACCCTGGGCCGGCGCACCTCCCAAGGGGCCAAGCCCCTCCTCCACCACTCGCTTCGTAGTTTTCCTTGACCGGGTGTTCAGCGCGCGCGTAGCATCCTGGAGACCCCGATGTTTTCCTCAAGATTTCTGTTTTAGGTGAGTGTTTTGCCTCGCATCGTCGAGCTTGTATTATATTTAGGTTTGTGTTGTATTTGTATATGTGGTCCTATATATTTGTACTTGGTTGTATGTATGTATGACATATGCTGTATCCTGTAATCGAATGCTTGTAATAGTGTAGACGATATTATATTATACATGTGCTAGTACTAACCGTGCAGGAACCCTTGTTAGTCTCTGGGGCTTCTGCCCGCTCTATTGATGACTACCCAATAGGTTTTAGGCATTCCACCCTTCTGGCTTTGTGATAGCTATTGGGAGTGCGCCTAAACCCTGGGCTTACTTTTAACCCTTCGGGCTTACACATAGCCTCCGGGCTTCACACACTTTATGGATGGTCTAATTACTACCTATTTATATGTATGATTGTGTAGTACTAACACTCATACCGGTACCTACTCGACCTTCTGGCCCTTTAGCCCTTATGGGTTTCACCCATTGCCTCAAAAGAGGGAGTGCGTTTAGACCGTCAGGTCTTTTAGCTCTACCCAGTAGACAAGCTTAGCGCACAACACTTTATCGCTAACCCCATCTGAGAGTACAGCTTCGTCACGAGTGATGCAGAGCGGTTCGCCTACCACCACACATGTGCGTTAGTCGTACCTCAAGCGGTAATCCCGCCGAATGTGATGGCGTCTAGTGTTGTACGTTAGCTTCTCTCCAGCCTTGCTTAAGCTTCATTTGACTGTGGTTAGCTGTTATATTATCACTTGACATGCTCTTACTTGATATGCTTTCACCTGCCTATATCACTTGACATTTGACGTGTTAACACTTGACGCCTGCATGCTATCTTTTGACATCTGTTCTGTTATCACCTGACATCTACCATGCCTAACTCCTGACTCATGATTATTATATTATGGGAATGTAGTACCTGATCTCCTGATAGTACTCTGTTATACATGTACTCCGTACACTTGATACTCCTGAGTCTGTTATGCTTTTGCTCGTTTCAGTAATCTGATAATTATGCTTAATAAAACTATAAAAAGGACAATTACATCGGGATGGGAGAACTGATGGATGCTGGTGTAATGATATGTTGATAATGGTCGCAGGGCAAATGATTCGTGATTGGGTGTCTTAATCCCCATTTAAAGATTCACGTTCAGGTGTAATATAATTTTTGAGAAGATTCGTGTCCTGGTGTAATATAATTTTCGAGATGACTCGTGTCTAGGTGTAATATGATTCCCGAGGAGAAAGAGTAGTAGTGGGATGTTGTCCCGGGCAGAGGCGGGACCCACCATAAATATGATCCATCAATCTTCACCAGTTTCTAATAACAATTCGTCTTGCTCAATATGGATATATGTGTGTTGAGATGTACACCAGGACATATGCCTAGATATATGTGTCAGATGAGTAATAATAATAAGACTCTAATGCATTGATTCAATTTGCAAATCGGGTTTTAGGAACTCAGTCTACGGTAATATAGAATACAAGGTATGTAGATGAGAGTTTTCTTATTTGAATTAATCCTATGACGTACTAATCTCATGAAGCCGTAATCTAAGTTTATACAACTGGTTTTGCTCGTATTCAATTTTATTTGATTTTACCAATTTTATCAATTTTTTACTGGTTCTTAAGTTTAGGAGATAAGTGGTGTTGCCTATTTACTTTACTTACCACCTCCTTGCCTGCTCCTGTGTGCCTATGCTCACGACATGATTTTTAATACATGCTTATGATTTGGATTTATCGATACACGTGTGCTTGTCCCTGCACGCCACTTGGCACTCATCTTACTACTCGTTGGGTTGCTTTCTGACTCCCTTGAACATTCATATCCAGATATCGGATCTTGGACAGACATGGATCCTTCTGCTGAGGATCAATCTTATTTTGCATAGCAGGCAGATCAGCTGTAGGTCCAGTCCCCTCTTTTGCCTCTCCCTGGTTGGCTTGTGGCATCTCCTTGTAGCTTGTGAGAAAACTTTTGTATTGTTCATATTGTAAATCTTACTTTTATATTTTCTAGTGATGTAATATTCATGTGATAACTATGTACTTATACTGATGAATTAGAATGTATATTACTTTCGTGCTTTCGTACCCTGATTCTTGCCTATACTGATGCTTAGCGTATATATGTGAGGGTATTTCTGACCTATGTTTATACGTCACAGTAACGTCCCTGTACCTGCGGATTGGGGCGTTACAGGGTGGTATCAGAGCCTAGACTCTCACTCTTTCAGTATGTCCAGATGGCAAATTAATGGTGGATTAATTTGCAACTGAAGTGCATGAGTCATATCTATACATTCCTATCAATGGTGCGATGTTATCTATTTCTTCCTTCCGGTCCATTTCTTGAATCCTGAAATTCTTCTATCTTTTACCTTCTAGCTTCTTCCTGTTACCCCTTCAACTAACTCAGTTATGAAAAGACAGGGAACACGTAATGGTCCCAGTGGAGAGAATGATAGTATGATAAGGGTACTTCAAGGTATGATGCAGAGTTAATAGCAGCAGACAGAGCTCCTGCGTCAAGGATTGTTGGTTGCACCCCCAGAACAGAGGCCAGGCAACGTGTCAGATTTTAGGACACTACAGCCGATGACCTTTTCAGGCATAGAGAAGCCCCTCATGCAAAATAGTGGCTGGTAGACACGATAGATGTCTTAAAGACAGGTCGAGTCCCTAATAAGAATCTGGTGGAAGTGGCCAACATACAGTTGAAGGATGTGCTCAGAAATAGTGGTTGGCGGAAGAAGCGATACCGAAGAAACCCATCATCTGGGACCAGTTCTATAAGGGTTTCTAAGAGATTCTTACCTGCAGCAGCTCAGAAGGAAATGGAAGAACAATTTATCTGGCTACAATACCAAAACCAGTCTATGGATGAATACACTGCAGAATTCTTGAGGCTCAGCAGGTTTGCACCTTACATGGTGATAGACGAAGAAAAAAGGGCTAACAGAGCTGAAGATGGACATCCAAATGTTTCTTAGATTCTCCCCATTTTTTGTGAAATAGAATGAGGACTAGAGAAGAAGAATAGGAACCATATGCAGAATAAGCTAGTAAAAAGACCTTTTCAGTTGATGAATGAAAAAGACGCAGCCAGACCCATCAATGGCCCGATAGTCAAACAACCATTCCAACCTTCTCTTCCTCAAACTGTATGCAATTTTTGCCACAAGCTTGGATACTATAAGTGTGACTATCAAATGGCAAACGGACTATGCTTAGCCTATTGGACCGGATGTCATGTAATAAGAGATTGTTCGTTCAGAAGGATGGGAAATATTGCACCGGTTCGACCAGCACTCAAGCACCACCAGTGAGAAGGAACTCAGAACCCATTGGCAGAAGATCTTCTTTCCCGCCCAGCAGCATGATCAGTCATAGAGGGGAGCAAGAGCTAGAAGAGGCCATTTCTATAATTTGTCAGCAGAGGAAGCCGAGGCGTCAGATGAAGTAATGGCAAGAAATGGAGCCCAATATCAGGAACAGGAACCTTGAAGATATCACCGTGACCGCTACCCCCAATCTTTTGCATCCTGACTTAGTAATGCTTCTTATCTTTTCCACTTTATCATATTATCATTATTGACCTTAGTTCCTCCCGTGTTCATCTCCTTCCTTATAGAAATTTCGAGGACAAAATTTTTGTTATATGGGTAGAAGTAACATCTCGTTCCCATAATACGTACTTAGATACATATTCTAATTTTTCAATCATATTTTTTATTTATCTTCCAATATTTGTTTTTATTATGAATAATTACGTTATTGCTTGATTTCGGATCTAGATTCTCAGACTTAGAGTCAACCCTAGTCTGGACCGAGGATCCAATCCTAGTATACTAATAAATTTGACCTATCAGGTAGTCAGATTTGATCGATTTAGCTCAAATACTGTTTTCAAAATTTTATAATTTTCATGATTTTTCAGAATTTTTTAAAATTATTTTAATAAAATCTCCAAAATCGGGATCAATCGGTACCGCTGATTGATTCTCTGATTTTTTTTTTAAATTTCAAATGGAGATGAATTTATATAAACTGCTTTCACATTATCTCTTAGAATTATATTTACTATCTTAACGCATTTTTAGAGATTTTTTTGAATTTATCAAAATTCGACCAGATTCAGTGTCGACCAATATCGATGATTGATTCTAGGATTTTTATTTTGAAAATGAAATTGAACTCTTTGAATTTGATGTCATCATGATCCTTAGTACAATATTCTTTATTTTTGAGAAATTTTGGGGATCTTTCCGAGAAATTTGATTTTCGGGTGTTTCCTATATTTTTTTAAAAAAATTCGCAACCGGTGCCGAACCCAGGAATTTCACCATTCTAATTATTTATTCTTTTTCTTTCAGTTAATTTTTAATTTTTTTCTTTCCTTTTCCTTTTTTCTTTTTTCCTTCCTTCCTTTTTTCCCAACTTCTAAACACTTATCCATTCATCTAAAACTTTCTACATCCTTCTGTCCAAAATATCTCCTCCAAACTATTCCATTTCACTCATCACCCCTCTCCGATCACCAAGTCTGGCCAAAGCCACCTCGTCCCTCTCCATTTCGAAAAAAACCCTAATTCCATTTCCTTCTCCTTTTTCTTTAACTCCAAACTCTAAATAAACCTCTATTTCCTTCTCCTTTAACCTTCATTTCTCCATCAAGAAACCCTAACCACCAACTTCTCCTGCATCTTTACGACAACTTCAACTCCAACAACTCCCTACCATCATCTTTTTCCTGCTCAATCTCCTCCCACTGGACTATAACCATCAAAACTCCACCACCAAAGTCCATATCAATCTCCACCTCTAAAACTTACCACCACCTACAAAACCCTCCACGAAAACTACCTCTACCACTCTCCTCCTAGGCCAGCCACTACCTAAGCTTGGGGTCAGCCACCTCTTCTCGGTGACATCTTCGGTGACCATTCTGACGATAACTTCACCATCAACTCCAACATCAAATCCACCACTGTCATAACTTCTCCTTCACCACCACCTCCTATACTTCTCTCTCCATCACCACCATCTTTACTCTCACCATTATAACACCACCAGCATAACCACCACCTCAACCTACAACATCACCATCACATCATTTTCATCTTTCTCTTTTTCTTCTTCATCAAAATCCACTACCACCCTATCCTACTCTTCCTCTCCTCTCTCCCTTAGGTCGGCTACCTCCTTGGCTAACCGTGCACCAAGCTAGGGCCGGCGAACCTCCCAAGGGGCCAAGCCCCTCCTCCACCTCTCGCTTCGTAGTTTTCCTTGTCTGGGTGTTTGCGCACGCATAGCATCCTGGAATCCTCGACGGTTTCCTTGAGATTTGTATTTTAGGCGAGTGTTTACCCTTGCATCGTCGAGCTTGTATTGTATTTGGGTTTGTGTTGTATTTATATATATGGTCCTGTGTATTTTTACTGAGTTGTATGTGTGTACCGGTGACATGCACTGTATCCTGTGTTTTCATGCTTGTAATAATGCAGACGATATTATATTGTCCATGTGCTGGTACTAACCGTGCAGGTACCCTTATACAGTCTCTGGGCTTTTGCCCACTCTCAAAATGGCTACCCAATAGGTTTTAGGCCTTGCACCCTTATGGGTTTCATGGTAGCTACCGGGAGTGCGCTTAGACCCCAGGCTTACTTGCAGCCCTTTGGGCTTACACATATACTTCAGGCTTCACACACATGGATGGTCTAGTTACTACCTTTTTATTTGCATAACTGTGTGGTATTAGCACTCCTGCAGGTACCTACTTAGCCTTCTGGCCCTTTAGCCCTTATAGGCTTTCACCCACTACCTCGAAAGAGTGAATGCGTTTAGACCGTAAGGTCTTTTAGCTCGCCTAGGAAGTAAGCCTAGCGCACAGCAGTTTATCGCTAACTCCATCCGAGCGTAGTTACGCTGTGAATACAGCTTCGTCACAGGTGAAGCGGAGCAAATCGGCAGCCACCACAAACGTTCATTAGTCATACCGCGAGCGGTAATCACACTGAACGTGATGGCATCTAGTACTATATGTTAGCTTCACTCCAGCCTTACTTAATCTTCTATTCACTGTGCTTGGCTTTTACGTTATCACTTGATATGCTCTTATTTGATATGCTTTCACCTGCCTTTATCACTTGACATCTGATGTGTTAACACTTGACGCTGCATGCTATCTCTTAACATCTGTTATGTTATCACTTGACATCTATCATGCCTAACTCCTGACTCATGATTATTACATTATGGGAAAGTAGTGCCTGATCTCCTAATAGTACTACTGTTATACATGTACTTCTTTACACCTAATACTCCTGAACCTATCATGCTCCTGCTCATTCCCGTAATCTAATAATTATGCTTAATAAAACTATAAAAAAACAACTTACATCCGGATGGAAGGAGCTGATGGATGTCAGTGTAATGATATGTTTATAATGGTCACAGGGCAGACGATTCATGATTGAGTGTCTTAATCCCCATTTGAAGATTCATGTTCGGGTGTAATATAATTCCCGAGAAGATTCTTGTCTGGGTGTAATATAATTTTCAAGATGATTTGTGCCCGGGTGTAATATAATTCCCGAGGAGAAAGAGTAGTAGTGGGTCGTTGTCCCGGACAGAGGAGGAACCTACTATAAATATGATCCATCAATCTTCATTAGTTTTTAATAACAACTCATCTTGCTCATATATAGATGTATGTGTGTTGAGATATACACCAGGACACATATCTAGATATATGTGTCAGATGAGCAATAAAATAAGACGCTAATTCATTGATTCATTTTGCAAATCGGGTTGTATGAACTCAGGCTATGGTAACATGAAATACAAGGTATATAGATGAGAGTTTTCTTATTTGGAGTATTCCTTCGACGTGCTAGTCTCATAAAGTCGTAATCTAAGTTTGTACAACTCATTTTGCTCGTATTCAGTTTTATCAGTTTTATTGATTATTTTATTATTTTCTTAAGTTTAGGAGATAACTGGTGTTGTTTTATCGGCTTTACTTATTGCCTCCTTGGCTGCTCCTGAATGCCTATGCTCCCGACAAGGTTTTCAATGCATACTTATGATTCAGATTTATCAATACACATGTGCTTGTCCCTGTACACCACTTGACACTCATCTTACTACTCGTTGGGTAGCTTTCTGACTCCCCTAGACCTTCATATCTTGATTTTGGAGCTTGGACAAACGTGGATCCTTTTTCTGAGGATCAAGCTTACTTTGCGGAGCAGGCAGACCAGTTGTAGCTCAGTCCCCTCTTTTGCTCCCCCTGGTTGGCTCGTGGCATCTCCTTGTAGCTCGTGAGAAAACTTTTGTATTGTAAATCTTACTTTTATATTTCCTGGTGAAGTAATATTCTTGTGATAACTATATACTTGTACTGATGAATTGGAATGTATATTACTTTCGTGCTTCTGCACCCTGATTCTTTCCTGTATTGATGCTTAGTGTATAAATGTGAGGGTATTTTTGACCTACGCATATACATCATAGTAACATCTCCGTGCCCGTAGGATCAGGGCATTACAGTATCATTTATTGATTTCCTCCTGACTCTCCTCACTGAGTTGTCGAGCTCACCCCCTCCCAGTTATATGTTTTTAGGTTGTGTCGAGGTGAAGGTCCAGCTTCAAGTTATGAATAGTTCTTGTAGCATGTGTTAGATTTGTCATTACATATTGTTATTTATAAAGTCTCCTTTTGTATATGTTTATAACCTTATTCAATGTGTACTTGTAGCATGTGTTAGATTTGTGAGATAGACTTTGTATGAAGGCGAGTTAGATTATGATGATTATGATGAGTTGAAGTTATGAATAGCTCTGCATTATATTATGATGCTGAGAGGGGTACTCTCGAGTATATGTTTATTTTGCTTTCAGATAAGTAGGCGATGTTAAGCCAAGATATTATTATGTTGTATATAATGTATTTGGATTGAGATAAGTCGTGTAGGTTGATAGCTGTATTTGGGCAAGTGACAAATACAGGAGAGATGCTGCTGAAATTTTCAAAAATTAGAGATGATTATGATTATCTATTAATTAATAAGGATATTTATGTTAAAAGAAATTGAGACTGTTACATATAAGGCCATAAAGAAGTCAAGTTAAAAAGAAAGAAAGGTGACGGTGCATAGAAAGAAGACATACTCTTGTAATCTAGGTGTAGATTCAAGGGAAAGGTGAATACTCTTGTGGAATTAAAGGGAATGTTAGATATCTATTGTACCAAGTTTATTAATAATATTCTCTCAAGTTCTCTTTTTATTGACGTAGGCCAAATTTGAGTCGAACCACGTTAAATTATATGTTCTTCTTCTTATATCTATTAATATTCATCTTGTGTGCTCGAGGTAATCGATCTCCTGGCATGCTTGAGGTCTTCAGTGGGAATCTCCATACCTCCAACAATTGGTATCATAGTAAGTATGCTATCCCGGGTTATTGCAAGCAACAGTTGGTATTTGAGCTGATGGTGTTCTTCAAGATTCGAGTGCTCAAGATGGAGAAGAAGATGTCAAGTCGATAGAGTTTGGCGGAGGCATCAGTGCAAAGAAGACAATAAAGAAAGTTCAAATTTGTTCTAAGATAAAGATCAATGACTTTTGAAGTATATTGATCAAGGTGGAGCGTCAAGACTCAATGATGCTCAGATTTGAACACGAAAGATGCGGAGGTGATGATCGGATCATCGCTAATGACAGACAGCAAAGCGAGCTCGATGAGCTCACAGAGGAATCACACAAGGCATCCCAAGAAGGCTTGTTGATGGTTATGAATCACATGGAGAAGGATGTAAACTTGGTGGGATCACGTGCTTCGATCAAAACATAGATTACCAAGGAAGACTTATGTGATGCAAGGAAAAATTCTTCATGTAAGTGAAGTTCACGTGAAAGGATTCTGATGGATTTGCTGTTAAATGAACTGCAAAGATGTAACACCGCTATTTTTTAAGAATCTTAATTAACACTTTAATCTTTGATTATGAGATGATAACCGGTAATTCGTACCATAATTGATAACTTTTGATTAATAGTATAGTAATGGAGTCGATAATCCATAGGACATTAAATTGAGGTAATCAGTGGGAAAATATGAATTTAATAAATTTCTATGAATATGTGATATTTGAAAATATTATTGGTGGTATTTAAGAAATGAGTATTCAAATACAAGTGTATATACATGTACAAGAAAATACACAAATATTTGTATACATGAATTATACCCATTCATACCAAATTAATTAAGTAAAACTTAATGAGAAGTGTGGTGGTCAAGCCCAAAACCTCTTCTTATAATTCTTTTTTGTCCCAAGGCCCAAGCCCATGGTCAAATAAATTGAGACAAACAAATGAGCCTAAGCCCATATTAAATTTTCTCTTCCTATTTCATTAAGAGCTAAATCTTGCTTTACTTAAGTTAATGGGGAGTTAATAGAATGATTAGTGAGATATAGTAAGTGCGCATGAGAGAACAAAATGAAGGGCCAAGATTAAGCTTGGAAATTGTGATAAGAGGTGTCAGGCTAAGGATTGAAATGGGTTTAAATATATCAGAGAATTTGAGAAAATTTTCATTTTTCTCTCATTTTTACTCTCAATTTCTCTCTCTTCAGCTATCTCCCTCTCCCTCATACTCTCCCTTTATCCTCATTCTCCTCTCCCCCCTCTTCTTTGTTGACGCTGATAAGGGAAGGACGTCGGTAAGAGGCAGCCTACAGGGCGCCGGCCAGAGGCATGCGCGGGCATCGATGGTCGGTGGCAGAGGACAACCCACCCTCATTCTTCCCTCCACTCTCCCTTGCACCCTTTCTTTTTGACATGGTGGCAGGGGGGAGCTGGGTTCGGTCGGAGGTTAGCCAGCAGTGGCGGCGCTGATGGTGTTAGAACGATGGACGAAGACCAGCAGCGGCGGGCACATATCAGGCCATACTGCCTTGCTCCCTCTCCCACCCTCTCTTTGACTCTATTTCTCTCTTGTGTGCCTAGCGTCGGGCGATGGGTGCGAGGGGGCAGTGGTGATGTTGTTTTTGTGTTGTTGTGTGTGATCGGTCACTGATATTGCATATTAATTGTCACATTCCCATATTTTATCTTAATAAACTCTGCTATTTAATCATATTTATTATTTAAATGTGTACACGCCTTTACTAAAAGAAATGAAAAAGAAAATCAATGATTGGGACAAATATTCAGGAGATGAGCTGAAGATTTGAGCAAATCAGAAGATCACATCAAATGAAAATTGGTTAAAATTTAGATTTTTTAAATTCATTTCGGTTAGCTATAGATCAACAGTGATATTGTCAAATCTTGAAACCAAATTGAAAAACCATTTGGACAAAAGGAGACATCCGAAGATCAGGAGGCTATGCTCCCTGGATATGGCCACTTGGCCACATCTAGGCCGCAAAAATGCAGCCCTAGTCACGTTTTCGTGGCTCTGTTAGTAAGTTAGGGGGAGCATTTGCTCCCCTTATCTTCTTACTCCATCACCTCTTTTATTTCACCTATAAAATCTGAGATTTCTAAAGCCCAGAGGGCACGAATGAGCAGAGATAGAATTTAGGCTAGGTTTTTATTCTAGTTTAGTTTAGGGTTTCATTTTCTTTTAATGTGATTTTTTATTTTTATTTATGTAACTCAGAAGAGAGAAAAGTTTCATTAGAGAACGAGAGTGAAGTCTGTACTTAGAGTGACATTAGTGTAAGTGTTCTTCTTTTCATTCATCGTTACTTTGTTTAATGAAAAGTTGCATTCTTGTTCTTTATTTTATTTTTCTTCTACTTTCCTCTAAGGAGCTTATATATCCAATGAATCCTATAGCATCGAAATTGCCTTGTCCTTGCAAGTGCCATTGATGGCTTATGGTGATGGATATTCATTTCTAAATTAGTTTAAGCTTGAACCTTTATTTCATAATTTAGAATGGGAATGGGCAAGATCCTATATGCTATACTTTGATCGCCTTCAAGCAAAGGTAAATCGTTGCAATAGATCCAAGATAAGCAAGCGCCAAGAGGTAAGTAAGTATTTTAGTTTTTTTTCTTTTCATTTCTTAGTGTAGAACGCAAATCTTAAATCAACCTTTTCTTTACTCTTTTTCATTTCCTTTTAATTTAGTTTTTAAACACCAACAATTACCATCTTCTCCTATTTTCCACTTTCTTTTTAACATAACCATATTTTTCTCTTTTCTTGTAAAAACATCGAAGAACTTTTAAACCAGTTTGAGTGACTTGAAAAGAACTTATCAACACGCTTCCATCGCAAGTCTCTCCTTGTGGATCATGACCCGCATAACCACTTAGTATAGCGGTAGTATTGAGTAATCTAGTACTTTCTTAAGCTTTATTTCTAAACTTTGTATTTTTCTGTGCAAGTCATATTTCAATCAAATTTTGGCGCCGTTACTGGGGAGGGGCGGTAAGTTTTTTCTTTTAGTTTACTTAATGGTTAAATTTTTCTTTTCTGTTTTTGTGTACTGGAGGAGACATCAAGGAAAGTTTTGCTGCAGTGGACATATAAGTGACCCTGGACTCTACTCAAGAAAGGATAGCCTAGAAGCCCTCAGATTTCTGCCATATTTTTGCGACAATCTGAGTGAACTACTAACCTGTAATTGAGAAAAAAATATATTGAAAGTAAAGTCAAGAGGTAAGGTCAGAAAGTTCTTAGTCTCTTCTCAATGTAACCGCGTAGCAGAGGCTACACGGGTCGATCCACGCGGAGGGAGGAGATGGAAGCTGTTCGAAACAATTTCTCTGCATAGATAGCTTGGAAAAGGAGATTTTGATTGTAAGTAAGGGATTTAATTAAGTAAAGAGAATTATAGTCCACTAGTCATCTACCACAACTAAGTATTAGTTTAAAAAGGGGGAACATCATGTTAAATCTATAAAGATCTACCCTAGGGTTTTGATTGAGAATCAAATAAGATGAGTAAAGAATAATGTAAACCCTAATTAGAGTACACTAAAAAAAGTTAAACTTTAGTTCATCCCAGTTTCTAAGCATATCACAAAAAAAATATTTTAAACCTAACATGATGCTATCAAAGTATCTAAATATGAACTAAGAATGACCATTAAAAAGTGCGACCATAAATTAATTCAACTCAACTAATTATTCATCTTCAAGAATATCAATTTAATTCTAGGGTTTCAAAGAAGCATTGATAGTTCATCTTTTAAACTAAACTTAAGTTAATTGAGAGATTATCAAACTACAAGATAAATTAGTTAATCATATTTTTATTTTTAACAAGATATATAATGGAGAAGAGAAATTTGCATCAAAAAGAAAAGAAAAAAGAAAAATAAACAAACTAAATCAATAACAACGAATTTAAAGAACAAAAGAGATGAAAAGAAAAATGAACCTTTTATTGATTATCACTAGCCAATTGCAAAGTCCTTCTTTTTCTTTCAAAATCTTCTTTTTCAAATTAGAAGCTAGATAATACAATAGAAATTCGAAAATAAATGGCTAAACAAATAATTCTATACTCAATCTCTGAGATGTCTCTCTTCTGTTGCTCTTCAGAAGTATTTATAGGAGATTTGAGAAGTAGAGTCTCAGTAGAATACCTCTAAAACTCAACGCACGCGGTCCCAGGATTGCCGCGTTTTTGTGACAAAAAAAGGCTTGCTGCGGCATTTTTGTGGCGTTTGGTCACGTGCTTTGGCGCGTGGCTTCTCTTGGTCCGTCCCTTCGGGGATCTATCCTCAGAATCTTCAGTTGATCTCTGAATTTTAAAATATGTCGATCTCTCAAATAACTTAGAGATCAAGTTATCTCTAAATCTAAGTTAAATTCAGATTTTTCTCATTTTTATCTTCATCTAGTGGCTCAAGCAACCAGATTTAAATAAAAGTCCACCTCTTTCTTTAATTGGGATGAGGATTCATCTTCTTTTATCCTTTTCCTCTTCTAAATTTTAAATTAAATTAATTTAAAATTCCAAATTTAAATGGGAGAGAATAGAAGTTTCCTTTATCTTCCCATTTAATCCTTATTTTCATGAAAATTGTAGGCTTTTGGGCTTCTTATGGGCTTTCTCTTGAATTATGGAGGTCTGCATATTACTGAACAATAAATCAATTAAATAGTAATATTTTATAAAAAATAAGTATGAAAATTTGACTAAAAATATGCATTATTGATGACCAATCACACCCGTACACCTATCTTTTTGCTTATTCTTGAGTAAAACAACAAAAAAATAATCTAAACTTTCATAGGAATTACGATTGCACTTAGCATGTATAACAAGCCGTTAAATCTCTAAATTACCCCTAGACGACGAGTGTTGTCTCGTGAGGATTTTCAGTGAATTATACCCACAAAATCTATAAGAAAGAAAAATAAAATGTTAGTATTTTTGAAATTTCATTTTAAAAGAGGAAAAATATTTGAAATATTTTTGTAAAAATTAAGCAATTTATAAGTTTTTAGGAATACCAAATTGATCATTCTTATACTTCATCTTTATTCAAATATTTATCTATCAATATAGGTTAAGATTCAAACTGAATTTCTCATCGAGTTTATTATCTTACTCTAAGTCATATGCATCTTTGTGACCGTGAATTTTTGACTTGAAATTCTTCAACTTCAACTCTCATGTCTTATATATTTATTTTTTTTTAAGAAGTTCAGAGTATTCCCACTTCATTGCCCTTTAAGCACTTCTTTTTTAAATATGTATAATTCATCTAATTTTCTTTCGTGTAAGTAGAAAGCCTTCTTGAGGCCTTCATGCGTAACTAATTGACTATTAGATGTGTTAATACATATTATATATATATATATATATATATATATATATATATATATATAGAGAGAGAGAGAGAGAGAGAGAGAGAGAGAAATGTATATCCGCCTGCAGCTGAGAGAACTCTCTCAGCCTGCAGTGACGTGGCTCAATTTTGTCACCCCACTAACTTGCGGCTCGCTTATAGGAAGAAGTTAAATTACCAAATACCCCTTATGAAAAGCTACGTTGTCAGACTTAGGTTATTGTTTATTATTATTATTTTCCCCTTTTTTTGCCGCTCTTTATATGATTTAGGTTATTGTTTATAAATTATTTTTCCCCCTATTTCCTTACCTCTCTTTGTCAGATCTAGATTCTCCTTTTCAGCCTGCGATAAACTTTTTCCTAAAAATATAAAATCTTTTCAGATCAATTTTTTCTCCAAAATATTTAATGTCGACGTCTGAGCAGTCTACTGGCGATCTAAATATGGAAGATATTGCATCTGGTTCTACTTTCTCTCAGAATATTGAGAATCTTGAAGGGTTGACATCTTTGCATGCCGATCCACAGGTTTTAATTGTTTCAATTTTTTAAAAACTATTTCTTAAATATTGAATTTTTTCTCTTTAGTCTATGTTGTACTGCGACCTATAACATATGTTTTAAAGTTTCAGAAATGGGACCGTTTTAATATTCGATCGCAATCTTATTTGAAAATAATCTCCGGCTGTGAAATCTTTTTTTGGGTATGGGTCTTAGGTTGCAGTCTTTAGTAAGGAGTAATATAGATTTCTTAACATACAGATAACTACGACTTAGGTCGCAGTCTGTATTAAGGAGTAATATAGATTTCTTCTCATACGGATAACTGCGACTTAGGTCGCAGTCTTTAATAAGGAGTAATATAGATTCCATCTCGTATGTGAAATATTTTTTTTGACTGCGACTTAGTTCGCAGTCTTTAGTAAGAAGTAAAATAGATTTCTTCGGCGGATGATTGCGACTTAGGTCGTAGTCATTAGTAAGAAGTAATATAGATTTCTTATCATACGGATGACTGCGACTTTGGTCGCAGTATTTAATAAGAAGTAATATAGATTTCATCTCTTATGCGACCTTCTTCGCAGTTATATAACTTATATTTTAAACGTGCGATATCTAAAAAATATTTATATTCATGTAATTCGTGTAATTGTTTTTTGTAGGATATGAATGCACATGGAGAAATGTCTGGAAGCTCAGATAAGTTTATAGGGAAACAGTTCCTGTCGGATATGGAAGCATACAATTTCTACAATTCTTTTGCAAGGAATAGAGGCTTTAGCGTGAGAAGAAAAGGTACAGATAAGTCACGGAAGCCTCCTTATGAGATTATTTGCAGAAAATTTTGCTGCAACAAGGAAGGTGTGAAGAAGTTGTGTGACAAAAGACAAGAGGGGCTTACAGTGTATCGTCGAATTGACACTAGAGTAGCTTGTCCTGCTGAGATGCATGTCCGTCTTCGTTTATTTTTTGAAAGAAGATATTGGGTTATCACAAAATTTGTTGATACTCATTCACATGAATTGTCAAGCCCGGATACGGTACATCACCATTACTCTCACCAGACTCATCGTTCAAAGATTAGCAGAAGCATTATGAGCAATCTAGTTGATGTGGGAATGCGACCTTCAAATATTTCCCGCGTTGTGAATGCAATGAGCCAGGGAGAAGGCTGTGAAGAAGTGAGCCCGCAACAAGTTATTGATTTTACTCGTCAACGTAGAAATAACTGCGGTCATGAGTTTATTGCTATTATCAAATATTTTCAAGAGAAAGTCGAGACCGATCCAGAATTCTTCTTTTCAAGTGAAGTCGATAACGCAGGCACACTTAGAAGCATTTTTTGGGCTGATAAAAGAGCTATTTCCTCGTATCTGAAGTTCTGTGATGTGATCGTTTTTGACACAACATACAGAACTAATCACTTGAGTTTGCCATTTGCTCCATTCACTGGAGTAAATCATCACCGGCAGTCAATTTTGTTCGGTTGTGCATTGCTTGCTGATGAGCAGAGGAATACTTTTGTTTGGCTTTTCCAAAAATGGCTCAAGTGCATGCATGGAGTTGAACCGAAGCTGATTATTACTGATCAGGATGCGCAGATTGGTGACACCATCAAGATTGTTTTCCCAACTTCTCGGCACTGTTACTGTTTCTGGCATGTGCGAAAACATATTGCCGAGCAACAAATCCCAATGGCAAACAAGTATGGAGAAGACATGGTCTCCGATTTTCATGCTTGGTACACCTCCCGTGATATAAGCACTTGTGAGGAACGATGGCGTCTGATGAATGAAAAATATCAGTTAGAAGAAAAAGATGACAGTTGGTTGATGAAGATGTACAGGCTTCGTGGACACTGGGTTAATGCATATCTCAAGGATGTTTTCTGTGCTGGAATGACAACCAGTCAGAGGTCCGAGAGTATTAATTCCTTCTTTGATGGTTTTGTTAACGAATACACGAAACTAGTGGAATTTGTTCACCAATATGATAAAGCTGTTGCTGCCCGTCGTACATCTGAATCTCTTCAAGATTTTCGAGGATTGAATTATGTGCCCAATTGTACATCGAATCCATATGAGATACAGGTTTCGAAGTTATATACACCGAAGATTTTTCAGTTGTTCCAAAAGGAATGGGCAGTTGTAATGACACTGTTTTCAGAAGAGGTGGAACATGACAAACCTGGATCTACATATTTGGTTGGTAGTTTTTCAGAATCAAAAGACAGCTCAGAAAATGTCAGTTATGATAAGCGTGAGGAACTTCATGTTTCTTATAGTTGCTCGTTATTTGAAACAGACGGTATCCTATGTAGACATATTCTATGTATCTTGTGGCGCAATCATGTTACACATATACCGGAATCATATATACTTCAGAGATGGAGGTTGGATGCTCGTTACAAAAACGTTGCAATTGAAAATGGCATGAAGCCTTTTCCCAGTCAAGGCACTCCACGGACGGCTAGATTGTGGACAATTCGTTCAAAATTTAATGCAATTCTTGACATGGTCGCTGATTCTGATATCCATCTTTCAAATTTAGAGGCAGTTTTGGAAAATTTTACCGAAGAAACCACTAGAGAATACAGAGCCATGTCAGGAAATGATCATTCATCACAGCCTAAAACTACAGTTGGTTCCAGTGGTTCTGTTGTCATATTGCGAGATGGTGAAGAATTGAATATACGTGATCCAATTGGTTCTGTACCAACTAAGGGGAGGCCTAGAGCTGCATCCAGGCTTAAATCTAGTTTTGAAGATTCTATATATCAGAAGGAAGTTAAGCATCGAAGATGTGGTAACTGCCAAGAGCTGGGCCATTACAGGACTGGTTGTCCATTACTGGTATTACATTAAACCTTTCAATCATTTTTTTATAATGATGTATCTTTAAAATTCTTACTATTTCCCTTTTAATGGCAGAAGAAGTAGGTTTTGGGTTGCCTCCATCTTGAAGGAATAAAGACTTCAATTTTTCATGAAGTGCGACCAGGGTCGCACAGTGTAGAGAGATTCATGTCGCAGTCTGCCACTGGCGTGACATTATAATCAGATATATTATCATTCTTTAATTTCTACTGTATTATTTTTGTAAGTAGCTGTACTTTAAAGTTTTACTGCAACAAAATTCTCCTATATAGTTTACTTTTTGTGTATATAATGTAGACAGAGACTTTGGTCGCAGTGTACATATTTAATTGCGACCAAGGTCGCAATGTTGTTATTGATAAAGAGGGCCAGCAACTGCAATCTAGGGTCGCAGTACAATGACTGCGACTTAGGTCGCAGTACGTTAGGTAGGTGTTTCCTTTATATTAACACGCATAGCGACCAAGGTCGCATTGTTGTTGTTGATTAAATCTAAAGACCATCAACTGCGACCAAGGTCGCAGTGTGTTTTATTAAGACTGCGGCCAGCAACTGCGAACAAAGTCGCAACCTTCATTTTAAAATTTTATATACATGTGAAATAATATAATTATTAACTGCGTCATTGGTCGCAGTATATTCGTTTAGCGTAAACATCAATAAAGACTATTAGTAAAATATTTAAAATGAAGGTTTGTAACAATTGTACAGCATTTCAACCAAGACATAGTAGTAAAAACTATAATTCACTCAATTAACCTTAGAAAACAGAGTTATATATATTAAAAAAAACAAAATACAAATTTTAAACTTCTAATCCTCGTCATCACCATGATAATCAGATTCGTCATCAAGTGTATGACTGCTTTCGTCTTCCGTATCGCTTTCCGTCCCTTCCACCTCTTCGGCGACAATCTCCTCTTCGCTTTCTTCCTCTTCATTGATGTATTTTGGTTCATCAATAAACTCTCAGAACAGGTCGTCTGTATCAAGTTCATCCTCTGACCCGTAGCGAGGCATATCTTCAGAACTATACATCCAATCATCATTAGATGATTGGCTTCTTTCCGGTGAAGACTGTGGAGAAGACATTTTTGGAATCTAATTTCGAACAGTGAGAGTAACGAGTTTCAGCAAAAACAATTTAGTATGTTTATAATCCTGTCCTGATGACCCTTTATATATTTTTAATCCTGGAATTCCAAAAGGTTTAAGCTCTCGAACCACGTGAATATCTCCCAAATTTATTTTCTACCTTTTTCCAAAAATTGTATACTTCCTAGGTGACTGTTCAGTTATCCAAAACAGTTTAAAAGTTAATACACTCTAACTTTAAATTACTTTGAACTCCAAAAATAGTTCATTATTGCGACCATAGTCGCATTAGGAACTGATAAACGATTAAGTAACTGTGACCATGATCGCTGTCTCGATTAAAGTATCGCCGTATAAGGAAACGCTGTAACTCAAACAGGTCATTACTGCGACTTTGGTCGCAATACAATTACTGAACGCATGTTTGTTTCTATCATCAGTACGCAATAGTAAAATCCAAGTTGTAACAAATGTAGATTGGAAATAATCAATGGAACTTATAATAAATAAATGTATATAAATGTTTATAAATTAAATTAATAAAAGAAAAAAATATTCAATGAATTGCAATTGCAATTATTTTTACATTTATAAAATAAAAAATTGTCCTATATCAATAAATTGTCAACTGTTAGTCATTAAATACTGTCCTTCGTATAATTTCTGTTTCTTCATCCCAACTCTTCTCTTTATCTGCAAGTATCATGTATGCAAGCTCACTTCTTAGTCTCTGTACATCAGCATCCGTAACAGTATCAACAGCTGTTGGTCTACCAGACGCTATACTTTCCATGTACTTGCATACATATACAGCGCAATCAACACTGAAATTTCCATAGAGTAATCATTAAATGAAATTAGATTTTTGTACTAAAAAAAGGTAGAAAATATGAAAGGTAAGGAGATGTCAAAAATTTATATACCTGTTTGCTTGTTGGGGGCATCTTGTGTATTTTATATTTATTTTCTCATTAATTTATTAAAATCAATCTCAAAAATCTGTAATAATCTTTCTTTCTGCAATGTCAATAGGAAAAAAATTAGTATTAATCAAATTAAATGCAAGTTTCCAGTAATCGAAATACAAAATTTCAACTCACCATTATTCTTGCATCTTTTTGGTAAAACTTTGATATACTACTAATTTTTTCAGCTGGGACCAAAGAGTTGTAAAAAATCCACTCTTGTGTATCGCAATCAAATACCAATAAGGTCCAGTGAAATCCGGGATCATTGGCACTATGGTTGTGATTGATCGGGAAGAACATGTACTGCACATCAGCTGTCTACTTTTTCAACAGCTGCTGCTTGATGAAATGATCTTCCAGATCTTTAGTTTTATATACAACACCGTGTTGAGGACAAGAAAAAAATAAATAAAATACAAAACGAATTTAAAATATAAGAAAAAATTAATTAAAATAAGAAGTCATTACGTCAAGACAACAGACTGCGATCCAAGTCGCAGCGTTTCTTAATTAACCCTTTTTTATAGTAATTACTATAGCGACCAAGGTCGCAGTGTTGTTATTGATAAAGAGGACCAGCAACTGCAATTTAGGTCGCATTCTTTTCTTTACCAAAATTATATTCGTTGTAATTAATATTTTAATAGACTACGACTAAAGTCGCAGTACATCAGGTATCTGCTCATTTTATATTAGCACACATAACGGCTAAGGTCGCATTGGTGTTGTTGATTAATCCTCCAGCAACTACCTGAGTCGCAGTACATGAGTTAGTAGCAGTACATTTTAATTATAAGCTGCGAACTTAGAAGCAGCTGCGACCTTAGTCGCAGTACATGAGTTAGTAGCAGTACATTTTAATTATAAGCTGCGAACTTAGTCGCAGTACATAAGTTAAAGCCTACACAGAGATAGAGAATATTAGTAATCTGTTCCACAATTGATATTACATTAAACCGTAAAGGAGAAAGTAGATTTTTACCCAAGCTTCGCTCCGAAAGAATATGCTTTTTAATCCTTCTCCTTTCTCTAGATGCTGCATGTAGAAATGAATTATATTCGCATCTAAGTCTCTACTGAACATCGGGTCCTCAATGTCATTCCTTGTAATCATTATTCCGTTATCGGTATCCTGATACGCAGTAGAACTGCAAGATATTCAAAACAAAGTTAGTAATTAAATTTTTCTTATATAAAGGTATAACAGTTTTTTGATATGAATTATAATAAAATTAATTAACTTACTCAGAGAAGGACTTGTCGAAGAAATTTTTTATAAGAGCTTGTTGATGGGGCTGCAGAATTCTGTATGCCGTGGTTTCAGTCAATTCTCTCGATTTTGGCTCAGTGGAGGAAATCTCTTTGTCGCCGAAACCAACGGCAGAACTCACAGCCGCAGGCTGTGGAAGAGGATGTTCATTTATTTTCTTCTTCTGTTTTGGATAAACGAAGTCGGAGTCATCGCGATCTCTTTCAGCGCGCTTGCGTACTTTGACTCCCCTTTCTATCGTTCCTTTAGAGTATTCCAAAACAGTTTCTTTTAAGGATTGCTTCTGAGGCGGAGTATGTTCTTAATTTTTTTCTTCAGAAGCTATATCTCTTTGGGTTTCTTGAATCATTTGAGTTATATTCAAAGAAAAAGTTGGCATATCTTCCCCAGAAAAATTTAAAATAGATTCAGAAGCCATGATTTCATCCTCTTCCAATTTTTCTTCTTCTCCTCTTCAGCCTACTTCTCCATCCGCTCCGTCATTCTTTTGTGCTCCTTTTCCTCTTCACCCTTCCTTCTAATTTGCTCTTCCTCCACATTCCTCTTTTTTCCCACTTCTTCTTTAACTCCTCCAACAACTTCCTCCGCTTCTGCTTTTCCTGCTCCCCTCTTCTTTCCTCGTCTTTTCCTTCTCCTTCTTCTCCTTTTCGATGCTCCTCTTCTTCTGATCCTCCTCTTCCCTCCACCTCTGCTCGCCTCCCTCCTCCTCTCCTGCCCCTCCTCTTCCCTCCTCCTCTCCTCCTTTTCCTGCTGCTTTTCCCTCCTCTTCTTCTCCTTTTCCTCTTCTTCCCTCATTCTCCTTTCATTCTCCTCCTCTTCCATTCTCCTCTTTTCCTTCTCCTTCTCCTTCAGTTCTCTCCTCCTCTCCTCCTTTTCCTTCTCTTCTTCCAATCTTCTTCTCTCATGCTCCTCCTCTTCCCTCTTCTTCTCCTTCTCCTTCTCCGCAGCAGCGGCTGCTCTCAGCAGCTCTTGTTCTTCTTTTTCTTTCACTTTTAATTTCGTCTGCTGCCTTTTTAGTTTTTTCTTCTCTCTTTTTTCTCTCCTTTTTATTTTTAATTCAGCCTTGAGTCTGCTCTCAGTCTCCATTTTTTCAATTTTTTTTCAAGCTGAGAAACATATTCTCTCAAGTGCTGATTTTGAGACCTCAACTCTTTTATCTCTTTAGCTTGATCATCCCGTGGTTGTGGCAAATAACCTGTAAAAGATGGTTCTTACTCACTCGTTTCAGCCGCTTCTGGCTCATTTTCCGCCGGGATGTCAGCTTCATTATATGTATGGCCTTCTTCTTCTTCTTCTTCTTCTTCTTTTTCTTCATTTTCTTCTTCATCTTCTGCTTCTTCTTCTTCCTCCTCCTCTTTCCCTTCAACAGGAAGGCCAACCATATTTTTTTCAGCATTAGAGATGTTGGTCATTCGACTCAAAATCTGAAAATAAACAGAAAATGGTAAGTTTAAAATAAAACAATGAAATAATTATACTGCGACCATGGTCGCAGTTTATTTATTCAGTATTTATGATAAGAATGCGATCATGGTCGCAGTATGTTTGTCCTGCATAAATTTATCTGCCAAGACATGCAGCTCAACACTGCGACCATGGTCGCATTTCATGTAAAAGGAATTTCAGGAGAATGCGACCATGGTCGCATAATGTTTGTCAGGCACAAAACGAATTGCGAAAAGTGCAGCTCAATACTGCGACTATGGTCGCATTTTATTTGTACTGCACATAAAAAGAAGTCTAACTTACAATATTCCTGTCAATCTCATTTAGATCAACTTCAAGTAGAGATCTGCTAATATTTTGGAGGTCCCATCTTGCTGCGCGTGGGGTTATGTCCTCCAAATCAGACCTCGGCTCAAAAATAGGAGCCCTCTCACATAGCCAATACTGCAAAAATGGAAAATTAAATTAGTTTACACAAATTTTCATAATTTTTTGGGTAAATTTCATACAATGTTGGCTAAATATGATATTTGTACGTACAATAATTTGCACGGAGCATCCTTGCAGCTCATACGTGGTGTGCCTGAAGATGCCCATTGACTCAATCAGGAATTGCCAAACAGCTTTAGCCCAGCATATTGTCCTCATCAGCTGCATATTGACAATCTGTTCCACAATGTACCACGGTACCGTGCATTTACTGCCAGAGAAGAAAAGAGTGGCCGACATGTATAGGATGATTAATGTGGTAAAGTCTTGAGCTGCAAGTCTTTGTATGTCTCTTATAATTTCATTTAAAGTCACTTGCTGCTCAAACTGTTCATCCTGTGTCACATCTAATTCACCCCTCATCCTTTTCTTGACCAGAAGATCGTCCAAAGCCTCTTCAATAGATACTTTTGTGATCTTCTTTATATCGGGGAAATAATGTTTTATAACCCCTCTGTCTTTCATCGTACATGTCTTATTCATAACAAAATCTGCCCCACTGATAGGTAGGCCAAAAGTGAGGGCAACATCCTCCACTGTTAATTCAATTTGTTTGCCCCTAATTCTAAAGGTCTTTGTATCCCTATCATACTTGTCTAAAATCCTTAGTACCGCAACGTTTGATTTTAGAGCCTTTTCACCCCCAAATTCCTCATTATAGAAGGCCATGAAGATTGGGCCAAATGGGGTATTCTTGATCGCCTCTACGAAATCTTCCTGAATGTACTTTTTAAATTTCTTGATGAACTCGCACATAGGTTTTAGGCTTGATCTCAGTGGACGAACCTTAATCTGTTGTTTACCTATAGATGAAGAAAAATAAAAAAGTTTAGACCAATGATTATTTATAAATTATAAGTGAGTAAAAAGCATATTATTTTTAATAAACTGCGACCAAGATCGCAGTTATCTACAGTGCAAACATAAAGAAATGCGACCCGGGTCGACACTGCGACGAAGGTCGCAGTCATCTACAGTGCGAACACAAACTACTACGACCCTGGTCTACACTGCGACCCAGGTTGCATAAGACTACAGTTCGAACACAAACTGTTATAGCGATTCTGGTCGACACTGCGACCAAGGTCGCAGTTATCTACAGTGCAAATATAAAGAAATGCGACCAGGGTATACATGGCGACGAAGGTCGCATAAGTCTACAGTGCAAAAATAAACAACTGTGACCCAAGAATGATGAAACAAATGATGTTAAATACACTGCGACCATGGACGCAAAACACTACATAGATATTGAAACAATTTCGACCCGATGTCTTCAGTATGTTAAAAAAAGAAAGTTTCATATACTGCGACCAGCGTCGCATTCGTCAAATTTGAAAAGTCCAAAAAAAAAATCCTGAGACTCGCAGATTTGAAAACAAAATTTTAACAACTGCGACCGAGGTCGACCTAAAGTGTATGAAAATAATTAGATTTAAAAAATATTATCAAGGTCGCATACATATAAATCACTTTTTCGAAAATACTGCGAGAAACTAAAAAATAGAATGAAATGAAAAAACTTGAAAAAAATACACCTTTATCTTTGTGTTACAAATTTTTAAATTTAAAATTTTATTCGTCTTCTAAAGTTTCAAAATCTCTTTCTTATGTGCGAACATGGTCCAAAGATTTTTAAAAAAAATAAAAAAGACTCAGACGGAAATAAATCTGGAAAAAATTTATAACAATTAAAATACCAAACTCTACAAATTTTTGAAAAATATCTTTTTTCTATTACCTTTTTCGGCGGATGATTTCTTTGGCGCCATGTGTTGCAAATATATTTTTTAAAAAAACGGATCAAATTTGTGAAACAAAAGAACTAATTGGATCAAAATGATCGGGTGAAATTTTAGAGATGAAAATTTTGAGAAAGGCAACATTTTTACATAAGGTAAAAAGATGTAACCGAGGGTATTTTTGGAAGATGCATTGTTGAGGTGACTGACATTAAATTGGGCGGGATTTTTCATCTTTTTGTCCGCCAAAATTTATGACAGGTGTGTGGCTATGATGTAGCCACGTCCTGCCGGCTGAGAAACTCTCTCAGCCTGTCGGCTGAGGTACAGTAACCCCATATATATATATATATATATATATATATATATATATATATATATATATATATATATATATATATCAAACTTACCTAATTACCTTTCATGTAAATACAAAGGCCTTTTTAGACCAAAGTACCTAGCTAATTAATAATTAAGTTTGTTTATTTTATACATAATATTTCTAAGACACAAGTGTCTTTATTTTGAATCCCAAGTGTGTAAGTGTATAAAGCATGCATATTTCATTAAGGTAAAAATATCAAGACTAAATTACTTTTCAATTTTTTCTTCTAAACCTAAACATCAAACAAATAATCTTATTTTGACCAAATAGTAAGAAATCCTAATTATGATTTTCCTATTCCTTAAAATTAACTTAATTACTTTCAAAAATAAATCAAAGTATTGTTTCATTTTTCAAAAAATTTAAAATTTTTATTTTTATTTTTATTTTTATTTTTATTTTTATTTTTATTTTTATTTTTATAAAAGGGAAAAAAATATCTACCTATGTTAGGATGTTAGTAAACCCTCCCCCACACTCATCTCATGCAATGTCCTCAATGTATGAATGTATATATGAATGCATGAAATTAAATGCCAAAGAGGTAGAGTTACTGATACATTGGGTCAAAAAGACACATGGTTGTGTCTGCTTTCAGTACTAATTTCAAGAATGATTTCAAACGTTAACCATTTATCTTGAATTTATTACCATTCTTAGGGTTGTATATCTCTATAGCTCCATGTGGAAGCACAGTCCTAACAACAAATGACCCTATCCATCTTGATTTCAACTTCCCTAGAAAAAGGTGAAAACTAGAATTATAAAGTAATACTTTTTGTCCTGAGACAAAAGTTTTTATCATGATAAACTTATCATAAAAACCTTAACCCTATCTTTCGTAATCTTCACATTTTTTTATGCCTTGTTCATTAACTCCTCAAGTTCAAAAATTTACAATTTTCGAAGCGCATCAACCTTATCTAGATCAAAATTCAGCTGCTTAATTGCCCATAAGGCTCAGTGCTCTAACTCGACAGGAAGGTGGAAAGCCTTTTCAAAAACTAACCTCTAAGGAGACATCCCGAGAATTATTTAAAAGGCGGTCCTATATGCCCATAAGGCATCCACCAATTTGGTGGACCAGTCCTTCTTGTTTTGATTCACAGTTTTCTCCAAGATAAACTTAACTTGTCTATTTGAGACTTCTACCTGCCCACTGGTTTGGGGATGGTAAGGTGTGGATAACTATGTGTTATGGCATATTTTTGCATAAGAGCTTCAAATTTCTATTACAAAAATGTGAACCATTATCACTAATTATGGCACGAGGGGTCTAAAGCATAAAAAGATGTTTTCTTTCAAGAACTTGACAACAACTTTATTGTCATTTGTCTTGCAAGGGATGGCTTCAACCCATTTGGATACGTAATTCATAGCCACCAAGATGTATTGGTGCCCAAATGAGTTAGGAAAAGGACCCATAAAGTCAATGCCCTAAACGTCAAAGAGTTCTACATCTAGAATTCAGCTTAGGGGCATCAAATTACGTTTCAAAATCCTTCCTATCATTTGGCATCTAGTGCATGTCTTGCAAAAGTCAAATGTATCTTTAAACAAAGTGGGCCAATAAAATCCACTATGTAGAACTTTTTCAGCTATTTTACAGGGACCAAAGTGTCCACCGCATGCAAGCTCGTGACAAAAGGTTAGAATACTCTTCACTTGCTCATTAGGCGTACATCTCTTAATGATTTGATCGGAACAATATTTAAAAAGATTTGGTTCCTCTCAAATAAAATATCGGACTTGAGACAAGAACCGATATACATCCTATTTTGACCAATGATATAGGGCTTGGTTTGTGACTAAGTAGTTGACTATATCGGCAAATCATGAATCTCTAAAGCTAACTAAGAGTTGTTCATCGGGGAAGTTATCATTAATTGGAAACTCGTTGGAAGAGGCATTTGGAACAAGAGAGAGGTAATCGGCGATGACGTTTTTGACACCCATTTTATCTCGAATTTTGAGATCAAACTCTTGAAGGAGGAGGATCTAATGAAAGAGTCAGGCTTTTCCATCCTTCTTGAGCATTATGTATCGAAGTGTGGAATGGTCGGTGAATATGGTGATTTTGGTCACAAATAGGTATGGATGAAACTTTCAATGCGAATACTACTGCCAAGAATTCCTTCTTGGTTATAGTATAGTTCAATTGGGCATCATTAAGAGTCCTACTTGAATAGTAGATCACATGCTACTTGTTTTCTGTGTGTTGTTCTAAAATAGCGCCTATGACAAAATCAAAATCGTTCAAGCATTTGTTTGATAAATGGAAGAGGAAAATGATCTTTGCGAGTGACAGCATATAACTTACGACAATCAATGCGAACTCAAATCTTTGTAGGGAGTCATGTTTGAACTAACTCTTGTTTGTCATTCTCTCCTTGGTAAAACCGGATTTCTTAGGTACCGCATGGACTGGGCTGACCCATTGGCTATCAGAAATAGGATAAATTATCCCATTATCTAAAACTTTCACTATTTCAGCTCGAATGGCTTCTTATATGATAGGGTTTAACCTATGCTGCAGTCCCTCTTTGTTTTGCCTCTTCATTTAGATGAATTTGGTGTTGTACTATCATCGGACTTAATCCCTTTATGTCGGTTATCGTCCAATAAATGGCTTCCTTATATTTTCTAAGGATTCTCATAAGGTTTTCTGCTTATTTATTAGTCAAGTTAGATGCAACTATGATTGGTGGAGTCTCTTGTTCACCTAGGTAGGCGTACTTAAAATGCTTGGGCAAGGTTTTTAGCTCTAAGGAAGGGGGTGACTCGATAGGTGGAGTAAAATTTATTGGCTTCTGATCTAATAAACTTGGGCTTGATGCCTACTCAATCGTAGAATTGACTATCTCGTCAAGGTTGAAATCCTCGGATTTCAACCCAATATCACATTTTGCTTCTACTTCTATCTCCTCTCTATGCTCATTAGTCACATTTTCAATGAGATTGACGTCAAAGGATTGGTCATCCATGTCGCAGGGGTGTTTACCTAAGTTGAAAACATTGACTTCCTTACTCATGTCTCCAAAGGTTAATCTCATGGATCCATTTCTACATTTATAATTGCATTAGCAGTTGTGAGGAACGAACATCCCAGGATGACGAGAGTTTGGGACCTAGGATTAGATACGGGTTGTGTCTCTAGAACAATAAAATTCACTGGGTAAATGAATTCCCCTACATGTATAAGGACATCGTTGATTTATCCCTTTTGACCCTTAATTGATCGGTCAGCTAACTGGATCGTAACTTGAGTTGGGCTTAGTTTGCCCAACTCAAGTTCTTGATATACAGAGAAGGGAAGCAAATTAATACTTGCTCCCAAATCAAGAAGTGCTTGACTAATTTCGGCTTGACCTATTGTGCAAGAAAGGGTGGGACAATCAGGATCTTTGTACTTGATTGGGATCTGGTTAGACAATAGCTCACTAATGTTAGTGGCTAAGAAGATCTTCTTGGGTACATTTGTCTTTCTTTTCTTGGTGCATATGTCCTTAAGAAATTTGGCATAACTAGGGACTTGTTAGATTGCATCAAGAAGTGGTATATTAAGCTTTACTTTATTGAGCACCTCAAGTATTTTCTCCATATATGCATTATTGTTATTACTAAGTCTATTTGAATGGGTTATAGGTTGGTGCACTTGTTTAGCTGACTTATCAACTTTGGTTTCTTCGGAGTTTTGCAGAGGTGGAGTGGAACTAGATATAGTGGATGTTTGAGTTAGGTCCAGTGGCATGGACACTCGATTTTCAACTTGTTTCCCTGACCTCAACGTATGAACCAAGTTACATTGATTTGGATCTTGATCCTCATTGGCTTGCCTAGGGTTTGGCAATGGTTGACTTGGTAGAGTTTTCTTTGTCTTTCACTAATTGGATTAGCTTGTTGGCTAAATTACATCTCTTTCCAAGTGATGACTTGAGCTAGTGTTTCTTGGGTTTAAACCAAAGTGTCAACTTCTCTTTCCATATTTGAGAGTCTTGTTTCCATATGTGAATTTTGGAAAGAGGGTGGAGGACGTTGGTTGGAAAAATTTTGTTGATAAGGAGATTGTTGAAAATTATTCGAGAATTTGGGCCTTGATTGATCATTATTGTTTGGGCCCATGATAAATTTGGGTGATTTCTCCAACCGGGATTATAGGTGAATGAATATGGATTGTTGGCGGAAGGCTGCATTCATATGCTCAGGTAACGTTTGATGAGCTAGTAAGATGGGACATTTCTCAAACACGTGGTTCATGGCTTGACAGTAAGTATAGCCCGCCGAAGGTGTTGGGCTGACTTGGTTCACCGAGACTGGCTCCTTAGTTTCTAGAGCTTCTAGTCTTCGCATCACAATGGCTAATTTAGTTTCGGTAGGTATGTTTGCCTTAATAGAATGGGCACCTCCTTTAGAAGAGTTACGGTCGTTAGTGTTAAATTTTTTCAGAGTTGGTTCCCATTAGATTGTCTTATCGGCCAAATCCTCCCATAATAACCATCCTTCATTTTTGTTCCTTTTCAAAAATCCTCCTTGGCACATGGATTCTAATAGGATTTTCGTTTGATATTCTAATCCATCATAAAGAACTTGACAAAGTCGTCGTTTCTCTATCCTATGATGAGGGCATTGCGCAAAGAGGTCCTTAAAGCGTTCAAAGTACTTTCAAAAAGTTTCATTAGCTATTTGCTTAAATTACAAGATGCTTTTTCTAATTTGTGCAGTCTTCTGAATGGGATAGAATTTCTTCAAGAAGGCCTTGACGAAATTATCCCACGATGATATAGAACCAGCTTCTAGACTGTAAAGCTATTTCTTTGCTAAGTCTTTCAAATAGAATGGGTCGAAACGTAACTTAACGGCATCTACTCTTAGATTGGGTAATTTCATCATGAGGCATACTTCCTCAATTTCCCTTAAGAAAAAGTATGCATTCTCGGATTCAAATCCATGAAACTTGAGAAGAGTGTTGATGTATTGTGATTTCAGCTCAAATTGGATGTCTCCTACATCGGGGAGCTGAATGCAAGATGGAAGAGAGGTCCTAATAGGATAGAACCTATCATGCAATGATGGTGATTGTGCAATGTGTGGATCAGGTTTGGGTTTGGGTGGTGAACTATTCCTAATCAGTCTAGATGTGGCTTGGTCTCTCAACCAAGTTGACATGAACAATTAACAAACAAGTTCACCCAATCAATAAAGAAAAAAAAAAAATCCTAGTCTAGGGTAAGCATGGACCTAGATGACTTCTAACTTTAGACTGTATTTAGGAGGTATATTGCTGATCTTAACCACAAGTTAATTAGCCATGTAGGTGGCAAGATCGGTGAGAGGTATCTGTCAAAAACGGGCCTAATTATGCCAAACCACTAACCATCAAGGTTTAACCTCTCAATCTCCAACCTAGTCACCGATTTGACAAGAGTTAATTTCGAACAACTTTCTCCTTCAGTCAATCTCTTAATGAGCCTGAGTTAACCTAAGGCCAATGTCTAGTCAATTTTTAATATTAGAGTTAGGTTTGTGAGTGTAACGGAAGCGGTTTGTGCGCTAAGAAAGGGTAATGACGTCCCCACCTTATGTTATTAATAGGTTTTGCCCTTAAAATGATTTAGCGCACGTGTAAAGCAATAGAAAAGAATTCACTAAAGTGGTAAATCAACTAAAAAGTAATTCCTATACTATATGCAATGTGGACGTACCTTGTCGCCAGCACTCTTCAACAGAATTAAAAAAATTAAATAGACACGTGCCCTAAATGCAAGAGTCTTAAATTTTTTTTAAGTTGATCAACTAATAGGTTATTGTTTATTAGTTAGCAGTATGCAGGGTGATCACAGATAAAAACTATCAAAGTAATAAACAGAACTTGCAATTTGAAGCAGATCTGCAAAAGATGAATCAGTAGTAATCTACCAAAGCCGCAGAAATGCAGTTTTTGTCGCGTTTGCGCGGCTATTTAGTAGGCTCTGTTTCATTGCCTTCTACGACAAAGGCACAGAGTAGCTATATGTCCTTAGCTGCAGTTACTTTTCCTGTTATCAGATCCTGCAAACAGAAACAGAAAAACTTAGTTCTAGAGAATATTGTACTGTTTCCTCCCCAGAACGGCGCCAAAATTTTAATTGAGAAAATAAAATGTATTAGAAGTAAAGTCAAGAGTTAAGGTCAGAAATTTCTTAGTTTCTTCTCAATGTAACCACGTAGTAGAGACTAGACGGGTCGATCCACTGGGAGGGATGTGATGAAAGCATTTCGGAACGATTTCTCTGCACAAATAGCTTAAAAAAAGAGATTTTGGTTGTAAGTAAGGGATTTAATTAAGCAAAAAGAATTATAGTCCACTAATCATCTACCATAATCAAGTATTAGTCTAAGAAGGGGGAACATCTTGTTGAATCTATAAAGATCTACTCTAGGGTTTTGATTGAGAATCAAATATGATAAGTAAAGAATAATGTAAACCCTAATTAGAGTACACTAAATAAAATTAAACTTTAGTTCATTCTAGTTTTTAAGCACGGCACAAGAAAAGTCTTTTAAACCAAACATGATGCTACCAAAGTATCTAAATATGAACTAAGAATGACCATTAAAAAGTGCAGCCCTAAATTAGTTCAACTTAACTAATTATTCATCTTTAAGAACATCAATTTAATCCTAGGGTTTCAAAGAAGCATAGAGTTTAATCAGTTCATCTTTTAGACTAAACTTAAGTTGATCGAGAGATTAGCAAACTACAAGATAAATTAGTTAATCGTATTTTTATTTTTAATAAGATATATAATGGAGAAGGCAAATTTGCATCAAAAAGAAAAGAAGAAAAGAAAATAAACAAACTAAAGCAATAACAATGAATTTAAAGAACAAGACAGATGAAAAAATATGAACCTTCCAATTACAAAGTCCTTCTTCTTTTTCAAAAATCTTCTTCTTCAAATTAAAAGCTAGATAATACAATGGAAATTTGGGAATAAATGGCTACACAAATAATCATATACTCAATCTCTGAGATGCCTCTCTTTTGTTATACTTCGGGGTATTTATAAGAGATTTGAGAAGTAGAATCCTAATAGAACACCTCCTCCAAAACTCAACGCACGCAGCCCCAAGATTGCCACGTTTTCATGACAAAAAAAAGGCTTGTTGTGGCATTTTTGTGGCGTTTGGTCAGCGCTTTGGCGCGTGGCTTTTCCTAGTCTATCCCTCTGATGATCTATCCTCAGAATCTTTAGTTGATCCCTGAATTTTGAAATATGTCGATCTCCTAAATAACTTGGAGATCAAGTTATTTCTAAATCCGACTTAAATTCAGATTTTCTTCCCTTTATCTTCATCTTGTGGTACAAACAACCAGATTTAAATAAAACTCCACCTTTATCTTTAATTGGGGTGAGGATTCATCTAGTTTTATCTTTTTCCCCTTCTAGATTTTAAATTAAATTAATTTAAAATCCAAATTTTAAATGGGAGAGAAGAGAAGCTTCTTTTATAATCCCAATTAATCTTTATTTTCATGATAATTGTGGGTTTTTAGGCTTCTTATGGGCTTTCTCTTGGATTATGGAGGCAAGAACATTACTAAACAATAAATGAATTAAATAGTAATATTTTATAAAAAATAAGTATGAAATATGACTAAAAATATGCATTATTGATGACCAATCAACCTATATTTTTGCAGGTTGGTTAATTTGCAAAGTTTAAGTTTTTGCCGCTATTTATTTTCTTGTTTAACTCACTGTACATGCATTTCTAACCTCAACAATAACATCTTGCTTGTTAATGTTAAAAATGGTTTAGACTTTACATTTAGGGCACATGTCTAATTACATTTACATTTATATTACTGTTAATGAGTGTTGGAGTAAAGGTACGTGTCCAAGCATGCAGTATAGGGAAACTTTTGAATTATTTATGTTTCTTAAGTGTTGCTTTTCATGTACATGTACACGTTATACTAAAACGACTAAGGGCATATTCTTAAACAAGATAGGGTGGGAAGTCATTACCCTCCCTTAGCCCACAAACCATCTCCTCACTCATTGACCAAGTCTAACTAAAATTGAGTAGACGTTGGCCTTAGGGACATCTCAGCCTCAGATAGAAGACTGATCTAAGGGAAAAATTGTTAGAGTTTGACTCTTGTCAAATCGTAGTCAAATGTTAGGGATTGAGAGGCGAAACCTTGAAGAATAGTGGTTTGACATAATTTGATTTGTTGCTTAGAAAAGGATACCTCCCACTGGTCTTGCCCCTACCTGACTGATTAACTCGTAGTCAAATTGCTACAATATACACCCGTGGGCAATCTAACCAGTTAGGAGCGTCTAAGTTTAAGGTCTACCCTAACTTGGGCTAGATTTTTCTTTCTTTTGTTTGTTCATTTGTTTGTTTTTATTTTTGTCATCTTTGTGGTATGAATTATAATTATAATTATTCCAATACATATAGTGATCCATACTTCACCCGACCTTTTTTAACTCGGATATTACCAACCCGGCATTTCATAACTCTAATCAACTAAGTATGTCGAATTGATCTTATCTGAATCAATATATGCCCAGTCCCAATATTATGAATAAGACTAGAACAATCATCTCAACTCTTCACAGAGTCAATGGGGATGCAACTCCCACGAGTCATATGGTCAACAGCCATACTAACATCCAGCTTCATATATTCCTTATCAAGATCAACTCATAGAAGAAAAATCCGATTTGACTAAGAGAATAGAAGCCTTGATTGAGTCTCAAAACCAAGTTCAAGATATGATGGACTCACAATCTCATAAACTTTCCAAGTTCAAGATCCCTACTCCATGTTCCAAGTCCCACAATAAGAAGAAGAACCTACCGACGTAGGAAAGAGTATGGAATACATGATTCAGAGTGAAAATTCTTATACCCTATCTATCGATAGGCTAGAAGTAAGAATTAATAAATTGGAAAACATGTATAGGAATGAAGAAACTCTCCCTACCCAATCTTTGACTATTACTGATTTTCCTAACCATATTAATAGGAACCAAGAATCATGGTGTCTTGGAGACTTTAACTAAAATTCAATTTCACCACCCCACCTTGAACTTGACCAATATCCATCCATTGACAAATTGACAAGTTTTTATTTCAATGAAATTGGACTTGAACATGAATGCGAATTTGATCTTCAATTTTGTGATTCAGTTTCAAATTTTAAATTAATGTTGACTTCGATATCCTTACCCAATTTGGACCCAATTCCCGATCCAACCTGATTTCGTACCCATAGATTTTGAAACTGAACCACCAATTTTGGAAAATCACATTTTATTGATGGAAAAAGAATGTAAATTTCAATTTTTTGATTTAGACTCAACTCTTGAATCGAAACTGACTCTTGAACCGAAACTTGATTTGATTCATATACCAGAGTCAGTGTTGATTCCCGTTCTTTTCATTCTTGAGCCCAAATCATCCATACCACAAAATCATATTCCATTGTTAAACCAAGGTATAGGTCATAATGACTTTGAGATGATTTTCAAGATTGGTCATATAAAGGGGATAATTTTTATGATAGGATCTTGCATGATCCTATTCATATTGGAGATTGTAAATATGTAAATAGAAAAGAGGTCATAAAAGGTAAGTTTCATGAACCATCACATTATCTTGATTGGGCAGCAACGCTTGACCTAATCTGACCACCGGCGGAACCACCTCCTTGAGGTAATATTTTTCTTTCTCTTTCTTCTTTTTCATGCATATATGGATTCATTCATACATTGAGGACAATGCATGAGATAGGTGTAGTAGAGGGTTCTAACATAACATAGATTTTCTTTTAATTTTAAAAAGTTAACATTTACTTTATTTTTAAAACTTTTTGAAAAGAGAAACAATATTTTGACCTATTTTTTGTAAGAAATTAAGTTAATATTAAGGAATAAGAGAATTAAATTAGGATTTCTTATACTTAGTCAAAATGAGATTATTTTTTTGATTTCTAGGCTTAGGAAGAAAAATTAGAAAAGTAATTTAGTTTTGATTTTTACTTTGATAAAATATGCAAACATTATATATTTACACACTAAGGGTTCAAAAACAAAGATTCTTATGTCTTATAAAAAAGGAAAAGAATATATATATATATATATATGAAAAATAAACAAATCTAATTATTGATTAGCGAGGTGCTTTGACCTAAGCAAGCCTTGGTATTTATGCAGAAGGTAACTAGGTACGTTTGAAATATATATATATATATATATATATATATATATATATATATATATATATATATATATATATATAAAATCCTGTGATTAAGCTGGATATTGGTGCCTCATAAAGCATAAGTATTTACGCCTAAAAGCGGTCCATATAATTAGTAAAATCATTAAGTTTGTGGCCTTTTTTGCTCGAGTCCTTAAGTCCTTAGGGTGTTTCTCACCCGGTGCCCTAAGACCGTTCAGTTTGGGAGTCACCGACCTAAGGTTCGTTACATGGGCAGATTAGAAAGCCTAATAGAACTAAAGGATAGTACTACCAAAATTTGTAAAAATAAAGCATAAAGAGTTAGAGTTGAAGAACCCAGAGTCGAAATTTCACGGCCAAAAAGGTGCATATGACTTAGGGTAAAATAATAGACTAGATGAGAAATGCAGTTTGACTCTTTATCTTGATTGATAACAAGTTTTTAAATAGAGACTAAGTTTAGAAATAAAAAGTTCAGTTTCCCTATAACTTATAGATTCCTTGATTTTTTACAGTAATACTTCAAATATTTTCTCGTCTTTTCAAAATGTGTTCTCAAAATACTAACACTTTGTTTCTTTTTCTTTTTAGATTTTATGAGTGTAATCCTCTGAAAATTCTCACGAGACAAAACTCGTCCTCTAGGAGTAACCCAGAGGTTTAACGGTTTGTTACACATGCTAAGTGCAACCGTGATTCCTATGAAAGTGTGTTAGGTTAGGTTAGCTCTATTTTTTTTTGTATTGCTCGAGGACGAGCAAAAGATAGGTGTGGGAGTGTGATTGATTACTGATATTGCATATTCATTGTCACATTCTCATATTTTATCTTAATAAACTCTGCTATTTAATCATATTTATTGTTTAAATGTGTACAGGTCTTTACTAAAGGAAATGAAAAAGAAGCGAGCCCAAAAGCCTGTTTAAATTATGATTTAAATGAAAATCAAGGATTAGGACAAATATTCTGGAAATAAGCTGAAGATCACACTAAATAAAAAATCGTTAAATTCAAATTTTTTTAAATCCATTTCGGTTAGCTGAAGATCAACAGTGTATCATCAAATCCAGAAACCAAATTGAAAAACCATCTGGACAAAAGGAAACAACTGAAGATCATGAGGCCATGCTTCCTGGATGTGGCCACATTCAGGCCGCGAAACGGGCCCTAGCCACAAAACACAGCTCTGTTAGTAAGTTAGGGGGAGCGTTTGCTCTTCCTATCTTCTTACTCTCTCACATCTTTCATTTTGCCTATGAAAGCTGAGATTTCTGAAGGCTAGAGGGCACAATTGAATAGAGATAGACTTTAGGCTAGGTTTTTATCCTAGTTCAGTTTAGGGTTTCATTTTTCTTTTAATGTAATTTTTTATTTTTATTTTTATAACTCAAAGGAGATGAAAGAAAAGTTTCATGAGAGAATGAGAGTGAAGCCTGTACTGAGAGTGACACCAATGTAAGTGTTCTTCTCTCCTTTCATCGTTACTTTATTTAATCGAAAGTTGCATTCTTGTTCTTCATTTTTATTTTTCTTCTACTTTCCTCTGAAGAGTTTGTAAATCCAAAATGAATCCTATAGCTTCAGAACTGTCTTACCCTTGCAAGTGCTATTGATGGTTTATGGTGATGGATAGCCATTTCTAAATTAGTTTAAGCTTGACACCTTTATTTCATAATTTAGAATGGGAATAGAGTAGATCCTATATGCCATACTTTGATCGCCTTCAAGTAAAGTAAATCATTGCGACGGATTCAAGGTAAGTAAGCGCCAAAGAGGTAGGTAAGTATTTTAATTTTTTTTCCTTTTCATTTCTTCGTGTAGAGCACACATCTTAAATCAACTATTTCTTTACTCTTTTTCATTTCTTTTTAATTTAGTTTTTAAACACTAGCAATCACCATCTTATCCTATCTTCCACTTTCTTCTTAACACAACCATATGTTTCTCTTTACTTGTAAAAATATAGAAGAACTTTTAAACCAATTTGAGTGACTTGAAAAGAACTTATTAACACGCTTTCATCGCAAATCCCTCCTTGTGGATCATAATCCGCATAGCCACTTGCTGTAGTGATAATATTGAGTAACCTAGCACTTTTTAAGCTTTATTTCTAAACTTTGTATTTTTCTGTGCGGGTCATATTTCAATCAGGGTGTTGTAATGGAAGAAGAGAAACCCATATTGGGTTTGGTTATTAGATATTTCAAACCCGAACCTGATCCGTTAAGGATCCGACCCGATTTGAAGTTTAAATGAAAGGTAAAATTAATATAAACCCCTAGTTATTCGAATAATTACTTTTTTGATCCTAAAAAATTACCAGTAGCCCCTAGATATTCTAAAATATTGCAAATCTAGCCTTAATTATCGATTTTGGTTTTCGGTTGATATCTTGGTCATCCGGAGTTAAATTTGGACGATTCTTGAGTTGTTGTGATCGTGGAGACGAGAGCTCGCATCTGCGAAGAAAATAAATGGAATTGGACAAAAGTGAGTGGGTTTCTGATAAATTAAATATTTATTTACGAAATATTCAACTGCATGAATGAATGCTAGCAACTTAATACAAATTCCGAAAGAATTGATAATTATCGCATGAATAGTATATGAATGAGGAAGTTGGTTAATTATAAGTAAAATAAGCATGATGCGATTGCTTTAGTTGATGTATTTAATTATGTGTTGAACTGTTGATATGATGCGTGTGCATGTGTTTCTTAATGATATTTCTTGATAGAATTAGTTAATATTGTTTATTGATTTGAATTATTGATGGAACCAGTGGTATATATGGGTGTATTAGGGTTTATATCTTATGGAGGAAGGGGCCAGAAGGATCCGGTAGGAGTTGAAGACAGTGTGGAGAAAGGTGCCGGAGGGATCCAGTAGGAGTCAAAGACAGTGAAATATTATTATTCTGTGTATGATTGATATGTGTGTGCGCGCACACACATGTGATATACATATGTGTGTACATTTTACATGTGTTAGATGTGTTACCCATGTATAGTAATTGTAAACCATCAGAATACAGATTTATGGAATTGTAATGGAATACTAACATCTATTGCTTATACACGTATCCATATGAACTTGTTAACAATTTGAAAAAATTGAACAATTTAGTTGAGACATCCATGTTTACTTACAATTTAGATGAATAATCACATTTTTTATATCATGTACACTACACATTGCAAATATCATATTTCATTTAAAAATTTAAAGTAACTCCACTCACTGAGTCGTCGAGCTCACCCCCTATAGATTTCATGTTTTCAGACAAATTAGAGATAAAGACCGTCTAAAGGCAATGGTAGAGAACTGGAAGGACTCAGAGCGCTCATTGTGTGGTCTACTAAGCTCTTAGTCTATAATTAAATATTTAGTTAATATGTTTATGTATAATTGATGTTATTGAATAGATCATATAGTTGGTTATGTATAAGATGGTTCGAGGATATATATATATATATATATATAGACACACACACACACCTGCATTTTGGTTTTATTTGGAGATAGATTATAGTTGATTTTTTTGTGTTAAGATGTTATATTGAAGGAAGTACTCGTAATGCTCGAGTAATTAAACCGTAATTTAATACTTTTATCTTTGATTAATAAGATTATACAAAATAGTTAGAAAATTTTATTTATTTGTTTTGATATGAAACTAGAAATTTCTGATTATTTTGGGTGAAAAAAATTGATAAGTATGAATACATGTGTGTGTGTGTGTGTGTATCTGAACACTTTGAAATACATGTCTAATTATCATGTAATTGTAATTAAATGCAATTATATATTGTTTGGCAATTTGTGGATGATGAAATGGTATGTATATACTTGTACAAGATAATTTGATGTATATATATTTGTATTCATATGAGCATGAATATGTATACATTAGAGTATATGAATAATTACATGTATATTATTCAAATACAAAATATTAATTATGAGGGAAGGGGAGCAATAAATGGGCATGGTAGGGAGTAGGTTGGAGAGGGAGAGAGAATAAAAATCTTTTCCCTTCTTTCTCTCTCTCTCTCTCTCAGTTTCACTCCCTCCCTCTCTCTCTTTTCTCACTCTGGCCGATGCCAACGGCCGGCTAGGGTAGATCGGCGTCAGAACCGTGGCGACGCAGGGAGGCAGGTGATGGAAGCCCCCTCCTCGTCTCTCTTTCCTCATCTCTCTCTGTTCTCTCTCTCTCTCTCTCGCCCCTTGCTCACTCTCCTTCCCCTCTCCTTATTAGGGGGCAATGGCATCGAGCAGAGATCGACCAGGAGACGACTTTGTGGCCGGCGGCACGAGGAGGGTAGCACACCACTATTATTGCTGTGTAGAAGGAAGGGGAGTGGGTTGGGTTATTAGGTTTGAAAGAAACCCAAACCGCTTAGGACTGACCCGACCCATTTGATTTTAATCAAGGTAAATTTTCATTTAAGCCCCTAATGATTCAAATATTTATTCTGGGAACCCTAGAAAATTATAAATAACCCTGAAAATTTTCAATTATTGCGTATCTAACCCCATTTCGTATCTTGTGGATATTCGGGCGATATCTCGGCCATTTGGACTCTGATTTGCATGATTTTGGAGCCATTGGATTCGTAGAGATAAGAGTACGCGTCTCAGTATTGGTATGCAGTTTTGGATGATCTAAAATTTATCAAATACTGGTAAGTGAAATTCTTCACTCAAGTTATACTTTTCCTAATTAAGGAATAAGCAAAATGAGAAATTATTGATAATATTTATCCAATGGAACCTGGAATATTATATAAATGATTATTATAGTACTTATTGTTAAATGCGGATGAGTGTTGTGAAACCAGAATCCAATAGAATATTCCAGATATTGAATTGTAATGGTATTAGAAATTGTTCAGAAACCGATAAACAAGATTTGTATTGATTGAGGATAATAATTATCCGCCTAATGTGATTGATAATAAAATAAATCACCATTGAATTGATGTCTATAATAAGTAATTACGGGAACCGGTAAAGTGAACCCTAAGTTTAATTCTTCCACATGAGTGTAAATCAATTAATAAGGAACTGATAAGTATACACATTAAGATAATATTAGATATCGTTAGTTAAAATAAATATGAGATGGATTGGATGAATAACCAGTATATCAAATCTCTCTTCCAGAAATTTAAGTGTGATTGAAAATTAAGTTTATGACTTGATAGTTAAATTGAGTATATCCATACTTAATTAAAGAAGATGAAATTATTTAATGGTGATTAGCTACCACTAGAAGCTAGTGAACATCTCGTGTGGATTGGAAATGAAATTTTGATAGTACTTAATTCACGAATAAGTAATGGGAAAATTAGAAATTCATGTATACTGAGAACAAAGAGGAATTCTCTAAGTAATGAAGTACTATGAAGAATAATTTTGCAAAATTGGTGATTTGTCTTGAAATCAAATCATGAAATTAGAAAGGGAGGTATTAGTATTGTTAGATAATAACTGATTAATAATAGTTATAATTCATAACTGATTCATTGAAAGAATAATTATAATATTAGAATTTATCTGATTGTATTGAATGCCCTTAATAAACACAAGTATAATGTGATGAGTTGGTTAATTAGAATATCGAGATTTCTCGGCTACTCTTCAGATTCATATATCTATAATGAGATAGATTTTATTTAATCAGAAATGGATAGATAATTATCTAGATGATTAGGTATTGGTGACACGGACGAAAGATTGAGCGTTGTGTCAATTAGATTAGTAATGCAGCATCAGTAACTGAGAATTAAATAGTTAATAATTGATTGATATACGGATTTATACATGCATACGCACACACATATACATATATGTGGGTTGGTCGCATATGTGAATACAGAGGACGATTTGACAGGTAATTGATTGAAAAAAAGATATTGTGAAATTAATAGATATAAACCAGTAATGATAGAAATTAGTACGTATGCAACCAATAATTATGAAACCAATGACAATTTTAGTAATAAACTAATTTATCGGGACAACGGAGGTCCCTGAATGGTTTAAAATTAATAGATAGAAATAAGTAATGATAGAGCAAGTATTATAGAAATCAGTAGTGTTAAAACCGGTATTGGTGGAATCTGATATTTACACTGGACTGAACCAAATAAAAGAATTGTAATAAATTCCTGATTGAATTAAGGATAATTATAATATAGAAATTATTGATAATCCATGTGATATCGGAATTATTGTGTAACTAATAACTTGTATCAGAAGGAATTGGAAAAATTTCTGATTTATACAAGTTAACCAATAGTTAGTCTACTTGGTGATAAAAGAGGCAATTGATAATGAATTTAATAAGAGATGAATAAGTAATATGATTAGAAAGATTAAATACTAGTGATATGAATCAGAACTTGACTGGTAAATTACTACAACTATTAAGCCATATGCATTATGTGTGTTTGGTATCTCTTAAATATTATAAGAAGTCCTTAAAATTATGATATCGAACTAAGAAGTGAAATCATATGAACTTGACCGTGTGTGACATATTGGTATAGATATGAATGTGTTTGTGATAATGAATTTGCATACGTATGTATATGTAGTATTTGTCTATACATACTAGTATATAACTGTATACATTCATGTCATTTACTGCATGATGTTTATTATTTAAAATTATTAGACGAAGGGGCCGAGGTAAATTTCGATGGGTGCGAAGACGAGGTAAAATATGTGTATTAGAGGAAGGGGCCGAGGTGAATTCTGACGGAGTGCGAAGATGGAGCAACGCAGTGATTATGAATTTATATATGCGTGTATTGGAGGAAGTGGTCGAGGTTCCTGTGGAGTGCGAAGATGGGGTAATGTAGTGATCATGAATTTTCATGTGTATGCATTGTGTCTGACTATTTGAATATATGAAATGTGTATCATTTAGAATGATATGGAAATGCGCTTAGGTGATCAGTGTATCACCAGAAGTGTAAATGATGTATAAATAAATGTATGTGACATCTGGTATATGGATGTGGTTGTTTGTGACATCTGATATATGCATGTGATTGTTTATGACATTCGATATATGTATTTAGTTGTTTGTGACATCCGGTATATGGATGTAGTTTTTTGTGATATCTGGCATATGAATGTGGTTATTTATAACATCCGGTATATGTATGTGGTTGTTTATGACATCCAGTATATAGATGTGGTTATGGTGTGTTTCATCATGCATGAACATACGGTTATATTTGGATATACCGTGAGTGGTGTGAGATGTCTGCATGTCTTGCATCTCATATGTATATTAGAAGAACAATAGCGAATTGTAAACTAATCTAAGTGTATAAGATAATATGCTCTAGGAGATGTGATTATGACCGTGGATAATACATAAGACACGAAGGTTTGTGAACTGAATAAAAGTGATATACGAACATATTATACGATATTGCATCACCAAGTCTATAAGTGATATATTAAAGTGTATGTGATTGATGAATCCCTATGTGAATATAAGAGATAGACAATCAGGTTAGATGTTGCATATAACAAGAGAATATGTTGAATGTTAGGATACGCATGTCCAGTATGTCCAGAGAAGTACGAAGAACATGTATCAGATAACAGAAAGAATTAGTGAGATATTGACTGCACTAGCCATCATAAATATAAGAATAATTAAGTTCATTCTTGAAATTATTCTACCGCATCATACTTGATTTGTAATAGTATAAAAGTAAAACTTTTATTTAAATGACTTTACTCACTGAGCTGTTGAGCTCACCCCACCTCAGATTGATATTTTCAGGCCATGACAAGTCAAAGGCCCGGCTTAGAGCTGCAAGGATGTCTTCTTGAAATAATGCATATATTGCTGTGGAATGTGATTTCTTTTGTAAACTCTAATTGTATTAGCATTTGTAGGTTAGTGCTAGTAGTAGTAGATATTAGTATACTTATGGGTAAGGGTAACAATTTAATAGTTGATTAATGGAGATAGATATGCATGATTATAGTTTTCATATTGAGTAGAAATTATAATTAATTTTGTGTTAGTATGTTATATCGAGAGGAGTACTCTCGTATAAATGTTTGTTTGATTGACTTGAGATGAAATTATATAATAGAATTTGGAATCATAAGTAGGCAAAGTCAAGCCGAAATGGTATTATAAATTGTGTGAGATTTTATATATTGATAAGTAGGCTGATAATAGCTGAAATCTAAGTTATTGTATTGGGGCAGACTCCATATTTCAGAGGAGATGTTGCCGAAATTTTCGGAGATTATTAGTATAATTAAGTGTAAAGATTTATGATTATGGTAATTGAGGTGATTAAAAACTGGGACCGTTACAGTACTCGCGTGTATATATTTATTTATTTGACTTTAAGTTGAAAATATATGATGAAATTTGGATATTTATAAGTAGGCGATGTCAAGCCGAAATTGTATTATAAATTGCGTGGGTTATTGTTCACGGATTGATGGTTGATGTTAAAACCAGTTTACATTAATGTTGTTTTGGGGCAGATTCCATATTATGGAGGAGATACTGCCAAAAATTTCTGATAAATTTGGAGACAATTATAAGGATTATGAGATTGATTAGTGAAATTCGATGTGATTAAAGGTAATCTGGTGAAAAAATGGGACCATTATAAATAGCGACAACAAGTCAAAGGAAAAATAGCGGAGGGTTGATGAAGGCAATCAATGGACGAGATTGATCGAAAGGTGGACCATGAAATTGTAGTCGGATTCACACGATCAAGGTGTCGAACCGTATGTGTTTTTAGTGTTCTGGATGCACTGGTGGGTGCGAATCGAGGAGATTTTAATATTTGGTGCAAGTCTGTATAGGTCGGTAAAGGAATCAACGGAAATCACGGTTAAAGTTGCAACGAGCTATCATGACACAGTGAGATATTGCATGTATTGGTGGATCCTTCAGGTTTGAAAATCATCAATAGCAGGACAATAGATCTGACAAATATCAATGCAATAGTGGATGGTAACCCTGATTGATGGAAGGAAGACTATGACAGTGTGTGGCAGGAACGCCCGGTAAGACTATGACAATTATGTGAGACGGTGAGTCTCAAGGTTAAAACATCGATGGAAGGTGCCCTTTTGATGATGACAACCTGTGTATATGAAAACTCCCCCTGCAGTAAACAGGTTATAACAAATAGATATGTAATAAGTCAAGTATTCTTGTTCTCCCCTGCATAAAGTATAAAAATATTTCCATGGAACCATGCATTGCCATATCACAATATTGTCAAAAATGTATCATATACATGTATCCATTATCACAACACACATATATCAACACAGAATTGTTTTTAGATATGTCACACAGAATTTTCTCCCCCTTTATCATTAACAAAAAGAGAAATAGCATAGATCATAAAAGATACATGAACAACCATTGTTTCCATAATTAAGTACAAATTAAAAGAGTCTTAAAAAAAGAAAAATACACAAAGATGCAAGAACTTTCAAAAACAAAACACGTAGCAAAGCCAAACTCCATAATCATCAAATGTCGGATCCGGGAGGAGGAGGTGGTGGAAAATGGGTCTTGAGGATATTCAAAATTTCCGTTTGAGTGGATGCAAACGAATCCATCTTCAGTTGCATATTCTCAAAATAAGTCATTAGTAAAGATTGATTTTCGAGCAATGCATTCTGAGAGTCCTGAATGAATTGTTGTTTGGCGTGTAGAGATTCTATCTCAACAGAAAGAGAGTTGTAGAAGGCATCTGCATATGAAGGAGGTGCTTGGGATGAAGGGGGTTTAGTGAAAGGAGGTTGAGTAGAGGAAGAAGGAGCTTGAGTTGAACTTTGTGGAGGAGGAGAAGGTGGTTGTGGTGGAGGATAAGGAAAATCGTGAAGTTTCATACGATGAAGAACGGCACGATCAAAAGGTTCGAAGACTTTGATAACACTCGTTTCGGAAGCAAGATCTATGTGAAATTTTCGAAACACGTGTGATAAAAAGGTTCCATATGGTAGGAAGGAGGTATGATCCTTAACAAGAGTATCAAAGATAATCTTCGCCCAATTGACTTCTAGTCCGGCCATAATGGCATAGACACAACTGGCTAAATCACGGGAATAATAGTTATAACTCCCGATTTTAGGGCAAATATTATAAGTAAGGATACGACCTATAAGACGGGGAATGGGTTTCAATTTATTGTTAGACATAGGTAATCCTTGACCTGAAAGAAATATATTTGATAAGACCTCCGCATCATCCATATTAATGTCATTAATAGAGAGGCCATGATAAGGAATTGAAAAGATACAACCTATGGATTTAGGGGATAACTTGATATTAATATCTTTAACCATAAAATATATATGAACATCATCCTCATTGTCTTCATAGGTTAAATTGGTATAAAACAAGTGAATCAAGAAAGGATAATAGCCTTGCCTAGAATCAGTAGAGAACATATGATAAAGACCACAATTTTGTAAATATGAGACAATATCATAGTCATTAAAGTCTTCATATTTAACAAACCTATCAGGAAAATTTCTAAGGAGGAAATTCTAAGGAAGTCATCTTCTAGGGCAGGATTTTTCAAAAAAGCCCTGAAATCAACTTGAGATGTGGAAGAAGATGGAGTAAATTTGGTTTTCTTAGATCTAGACATAATTAGAACTCAAATTAAAGGAAGATAAAGTAAGAATTGACAGTAGAAGACTGAGATTGAAACAATTTTACCAAGGAATTAAAGGAAGAAGGAGATGGGTTCACAGCAGCTGCCGATTCCTGTAGTCGACTGGTTCCAGCGGCTGGAGAGAGAAACAGGTAGAAAAAACTAGGGTTTTTATTAGGGTAAAGGGTAGAATAGAGAAGTAAAAACCAAATCAACGGTTAGGATCAAAAGAGAGTTAGATCGGATCCAGATTTAATGAAATGGGTCGGGTTTCGAAAGTTAAAAACCAATAACAGAACACAGTTTTTCACAGGGTTAGTTGACTTGGTGTTTGTGACTAGTCGACTAATCAACTTAATAGTCAACTAGTTGGTCAATATAGTCGACTAACTCTTAATAGATCAAAAAATTCATGTTTCTGTTAGATGCAATTTAGTCGACTGGGTCACTGTTAAGTCGACTAGGTATTTAATAAGTCGACTAATAGGTCTTGATAAGTTGACTAGTTGTTGAAAAATGCCTTAAAATAATTCTGAAAAAAATATTCAAAGATCAGAAATATTGCAAATACCCAAATCTCTTCGAAATCTCATAAAAATATCTTCTTTAAGAGGTTTTGTAAAAATATCTGCAATTTGATTATCAGTTGATATAAAATTTAGAGAAATATCACCTTTTAAAGCATGATCACGTAGAAAATGATGTCTAATATCAATATGCTTAGTACGTGAATGATGAACTAGATTTTTAGATAAGTTAATAGCATTGGTATTATCACACATAATAGGTGAGTTTGTGATATACATGCCATAATCAAATAATAGCATTGGTAGAAAATTTGATATAAAATTTTCATAAATAAAATTTGAGCACATGCAATACTAGCAGCGATATATTCTGCCTTGGTTGTTGATAATAATACAGAATTTTGCTTTTTACTGAACCATGATACTAGTGAATGTCCCAAAAAGTGACAAGTACCACTAGTACTCTTCCGATCAGATTTACATCCAGCAAAATCAGCATCACTATATGATAGTAAATCAAATGTGCTTGATTTTGGATAAAATAAGCCATAATTGATTGTGTTATTAATATATCGAAAAATCCTTTTCACTGCTTTAAAATGTGATTCCTTAGGATTTGATTGATATCTAGCACATAAGCAAACACTGAACATAATATCAGGTCTACTTGAAATAATATATCGTAAAGAACCAATCATACCTCGATATAGTTTCTGATCAACATTCTTACCATTTTCATCTTTGTCTAGGAATGTAGTAGTACTCATGGGAGTATTCTTATGACCAGAATTTTCCATACCAAATCTTTTCAGAAGTTTCTTTGCATACTTGCACTGGGAAATGAAGATTCCATCATTCATTTTCTTTATTTGCATACCGAGAAAGTAAGTAAGTTCGCTCATGTGGCTCATCTCAAATTCACTCTGCATAGTCTTAGAAAATTCTTGACAAAGATTATCATTAGTAGATCCAAATAAAATATCATCAACATATATTTGAATAATTAAGATATCTTTATTAACATGTTTAATAAAGAGAGTTGTATCTGCTCTTCCCATCTTAAAATTAGAATTTAAAGAAAATTTTTTAATCTATCATACCAAGCACGGTGTGCTTGTTTTAAACCATATAAAGCTTTCTTAAGTTTAAAAACATGGTTTGAAAATTTATCATGTTCAAAACCTGGAGGTTGTTCAATATAAACAGTTTCCTTAATAAAACCATTTAAAAAGGCACTTTTAATATCCATTTGATAAAGTTTGAAATTCATAAAGTAAGAAAAAGTAAGTAAAATACGAATTGATTCAAGCCTAGCTACTGGTGCATAAGTTTCATCAAAATCAATACCTTCTTCTTGATTGTATCCTTGTGCTACTAACCTTACTTTGTTCTTAATAACTTGACCTGATTCATCAAGTTTGTTCTTAAAGACCCATCTGGTACTGATGACTGGATGATCAGCAGGACTTTGTACAAGATCCCAAACATCATTTCTGACAAATTGATTCAACTCTTCTTACATTGTAATTATCCAAAAATCGTCTGCACATACTTCTTTGATATTCTTCGGTTCAATGAGTGATATGAAAGCAATTTGCGTTTCTTCGTCAGAGGAAGATGAGTCGCTATCATCCCAAGTTGCTTGGAAGGCTTTCTTCTTCTTGTTGAACTTATTGAAATTCTTGAAGTGTCCTTTTGATTTCATCAATGGACAATCCTTCTTTATGTGACCTATTTGTTACACTTAAAACAAATAGGATTATCATTAGTATCTTTATTCTTTTTAAACTTACCTTGTTTTAAGAACCTTTTGAATTTTCTTGAAAGCATCGCCATCTCCTCTTCATCATTATCTGAATTGTCCATATCTGAGGATGTATGGAAGCCAAGTACTTTCTTCTTGAATTGAAGTTGTTGTTCGTCCTTCTTTCTATCTTCGAGTTATACTTCATATGCCATTAGATTGCCAATAAGGTTTTCTAGTAACATTGTTGAGAGATCATTCGCTTCTTCTATTGCAGTAGTCTTCTTCTCCCAATTTGGTGTGAGTGCACGAAGGATCTTGTGAACTTTTTCGACTTGGGTGTATTCCTTTCCAAGGGATGCTAAGGAATTGGTTATGTCGGTGAATCTTGTAACCATTTCTGAAATGGTTTCATTCTCCTTCATTTTGAAAAGTTCAAACCTGTGGACAAGAATAGAAATATTAGATTCTTTAACCTTATTTGTGCCTTCATGTGTTACCTTGTGCCTTCATGTGTTACCTGAAGAGTGTGCCATATTTGATTTGCAGAAGTGGCTATCGACACACGGTTGAATTCTTCTTTGGTTAAGGCACAGAATAAAGCATTCATCACTTTGGCGTCAAGGTTCGCATTCTTCTTTTGATCATCACTCCAAGCGGTGTACTTAGTTGTCGGTTTGGTGTACGGTGCTTCTACAATGTTCCAAAGTTCGTACTTGAGCGATTGCAAGTAGATCTTCATTCTACACTTTCAATAGTTGTAGTTGGAACCGTCAAATAGCGGTGGGCGTTGTGTAGAATGTCCTTCTTTGAATTGTGATGAAGGGAACTCTGTTGCCATCCTCGCTCTGATACCAAATGTAGGATCTATATTCAAGCAACACAAACACTAGAGGGGGTGAATAGTGTTTATAAATTTTTAAATGAAACTACTTGCAGGAAATAAAAATTCACGAGATAAAACTCAGAAAAATGCAAATGCAATGACAAGAGATTTATCCTAGTTCAGTCCTTGTGACCTACATCCAGTCCCCAAGCAATCCGCTTGAGATTTTCCTTTCCTGATTTGGATACACTCAAAATCAATACCTTGTACACCACTTGACAAAATACCCTTTGCCAAATGTGTACAACTCCTCTTACAACCAAGAGAACAAACACCTTGTACAACTTCTCTTCTACACCAAGAAGACGCCCTTGTACAATGCTCCTCTTTGAATGATTACAACTGATCCTATAAGCCTTGAATCTGAATGTTCTTGTGGACAAGGTCTCTTATAGGTGGACTTTCAGAAATCTTCACAATAGAGTAGGAATTGGTGAAGAAAAAGAAAGTGGAAACAGGTTTTCAGAAAAACAAAATTTTGAAGAGAGTTTTTAGGCTGAAAACTTGAGATTTGAATTGGTGAATTGATCCTAGACAACATCCCTATTTATAGTTGAAATCTATAATCAGTTAGGGAAGTTATCAATTCAAATTTGAAATTTAAAACGTTGGATAAAACACCAGAAATCACCAACTGCACAATAGTCAGGAACTGTTATTAGTCGACTAGGGTAGGAGAGTTAGTCGACTAGAAGAGCAAAATTTTCAAAGGTTAGTCGACTAATATGGAAGGCAAGTCGACTATACTTAGACTGATACGGATACTAAGTTTCTGAAAAACTGTTTTTAGTCGACTATATAGACAAGGTTAGTCGACTATATCAGGGGTTAGTCGACTATACTTTTAGGGGAAGTCGACTAATTATGATGCCAGACAATAAACAGAGAGTTGGGATATTTTTTAGAAGAACTTTAGTCGACTGGGGAAAGTTTCAAGTCGATTATGAGTTTGGTTAGTCGACTGTACTTAGAGGTCAAGTCGACTATATAGGTATTTGTGTGTGTGTTCAAGGCTTTTAACAATTATTCTAAAAATACACCAAAATACCCAAAATCTTCAACTGAGGTTGAGTAATCATAACTCTGTATAAATGCTTGAGATAAAGCTCCAAATGCATCTTTATCACTTTGTTATCCATCATCAAAATCTTTCAAGATAAAGCTTCAAATGCATCTTTATCACTTTGTTATCCATCATCAAAATCTTTCAATCTTGTAGGCTTCAACAGGACCATCACCAAGTGATCAGTGGAAGACAATGGCAGTATGTGGCGCGAAGGCCCGATAAGACCGCGGTATTATGACGGCGGATTGTCTCAAGATCGGTGGGGGCCCCATGGCCGGGAAGACATCACCAAGCAAGTATTTGCTGGGGGCGACGGAAATGCAATGCAAGCTAAAGGAAAGAAACTCAAGTCAAGGTGGAGTTTCAATGAAAATCTTGAAGGGAGCTCACTTTGACGTGGAGCTTCACGAAAAACTGCAACAACTCTAAGTATTGCAGGACGACAAAAAAAAGTGCATTGGGTAAAGCCTAAGTGGCCCAAGACATGGCGGTAAACATCCAACGACACTGAGGAGGGGCAAGAGTAAAGGCTTCACGGAACGTTTACAGCCAAAGAAAGAATTAAGCTAGTAATTCAAAATCTCAAGGTGTTTTACTAAAGTCTTGAAAAGCAAGTCAAAGTGGAGATTGTTAGGATTTTTGCCTTATTTTCAAGAGGAGATGACGGTTCAAGAAGATCCAATCGAATTGGAGAAGACGACTTGAAGCAGAAGAAGCAAATCAAGGTAGAGCAAAATAGTCGATTGTATGCCCAGACCAGACGACTATACAGTCGACTGGGGAGATACAGAGAAGGAGGACATCTCAGTTGGTTGATTATACATTGGATCAGGCAACTACTGAGCAGGTTAGTCGACTAGTCGTGCAGGTTAGTCGATTATCAAGGCGGTTCTACCTAAGAAGTTTCTTTTCAGGCGGCTGCATGTTTCTCTTTCTGGTAGAGTTTGAATAGGATTCAAATTCTATTCAATGAATGTTAGTTTTTAAAGATTGAGGGGTCTAGAATTCTTCTAAATCAAGGAGATCAATCAAGATTCTTCAAGTATCCGACGGCTAAGATCATCTCAGAGTTAGAATAGGGTTTGGATTATAAACTCTATAAATAAAGATTATAACTTAGGATTTAGGTGGAAGAGAAGAAAGTCGTGGTGAACAACAATGTAAGACCATAAAGAGAGAGGAAGATGATGGCGCATAGAGAGAAGATATACACTTGTAATTTAGATGTTGATTCAAGGAGAAAGTGAATACTCTTGTAGAATAAAGGAGATGGTTAGATCTCTATTGTACCAAGTTTATTAATAATACTCTTTCAAGTTTTTTCCCTATGAACATAGGTCAAGTTTGGGCCGAATCACGTTAAATTGTGTGTTTCTCTTCTTGTATCTTTTAATTTTTATCTTTGTGTGCTCGGTGTAATCGATCTTATGACGTGCTTGAGGTCGTCGGTAGGAGTCCCCATATTTCCTAATAATTGGTATCATAGTAAGTATGATATCTCGAGTTATTGTACGCAACAAGAATTACATCGTCACACTGTCATACTAGCATTCATGGGCACAAGTGAGCCCAGAGAGTGAATTGTTGCTTGGTTGGGGCCCATCTGGGGCCACATTCATCTCTCCAACTACACAAAGGGCCTGCTGGGTTATCATAAGTGGTTGTAAGTCATAAGTGATAAGCTCTTTTACAGTTTTAAGTAAGTTACATGCAAGTAAGTTTTACGGTGTTTGGTCGGTAATGTAAAATCATAAGTGAAAAAGTGTATTAAATTTATGGTATTTTGTTATCGTAATGTGCAAGTTGTAAGTGAAAAAATTAATCACAAAATTAACTGTTTGGTGATTTAAAAAATAAAAATATGTCAATAAATACTAAAAATAGTAAATTTAAATAATATTAAATAATTAAAAAATATATATTAAAAATAGTAAAAATATAATATATTATAAAAAATTTAAAATTAGTAAATATTATAAAATTTTAAAATAAATATATTAAATATTAAATATATTAAATAATAAATAATAAAATTTTAATCTAATAATCAAAACTTATTAAATTGATATTAAATATTAAATAAAGTAAGAATTAAATTTAAGTGGAATACATTATATTAATTGTAGTAAAAAAAAGATTAATCTAGTAATAAAATGTTTAAAAAATTAAATATTAATAAAATATTAATCTAATAATTATATTTAATCTAATAATTAAAAAATTCTCATAATTTAAAAAGATTAATCTAATAATAAATAATTTTAATCTAATTACACTTAACTGTCTGCAATACAGATTTGCATGATCACAAAATTAACGATTTGCGTTACAAATGGGCTATAAGTGAGATTTTCCTGACCACAAAATTAACTGTTTATGCTGCAAGTAGATCATAAGTAGGATACACGTGCATTTTACGACTCACGGCCCAAACAAACACCGTCAGTCATAAGTCGTAATTGTTACTTACGACTTACGGACTTTTACGGTGAAACAAACACGAACATCAAGTTCAAGCTGCAGAGTTTGGTTCATTATTATCAACCTACAGCCCTCTTATCTTATAATTGAATCTGTAATGTGACTAAAAATATCGTGGCGACTAAAACATCGCAAATTTACAGATAAAAATGCCAATCAAGGTCCAAAAATGAGATCCACGCTATGGTTGAAATTGACTTAATATATGTAGAAAAAAGAGATTGAATTTGGAATAGAACAACTTTAAGAGTTCACACTCTATGTAAGCACAAAAAAAATTGCTTCATGTAACTAACATTACCTGGCAACTCTCTTTATGAATCAAATTTTAGGCACTATATGCACATAGGAGCAAATATGGAGTAAACTGCCAAAAAAAAAGGGCAGCTTCTGGAACTCTTCCTGGTAACTAATACCAAGAGAACATTCAGCTAAACTCTGCAGTTGACTTGTTTCCAACCAGAAAGTAGAATGCAAATGTACATAAAGAGTACTTATTCAAAACTATATATATAGAAATAAACTTACTTCCGGAAGGCCACTCGAATTCAATGTTATAGAATTCAAATATAAGATCTATTCTGTTGAAATTGATTTACATTATTTAAAATAATTAAAAACAAAAAATCAAGTATTTTTCTTATTCATGCATCAAGTAGGCACAATATGAACAACCGAAAGTAGCATATTACTTAAATTTATGACCTTAGACTTATAATTTCTTGAGCCGGCTATTTAAAAATCCTCACACACCAATTTTTATTGGGTTTCAAATATTCTACAACGTTAAACTAACCAACTCACTATTTTGGCCGTTCATTTTGAGTCTACTTGATGAATAACATTTAAATTTTTGTTTTTAATCACTCTTACCCAAAAGTGTGTGTGTGTGTATAGATATATATATATAGAGAGAGAGAGAGAGGTCTTCGTGTGAGAAACTTTCTCACACGAAGTCCGTGAGAAAACTATATAGGGGCAATCATGTGGATGATTCGAACCGTTCATCTTGATTTATATACTTTATTTAGGCTATCAATAAAAAATCACGTGAGTTTAAGTCTTTTTACCCATGTAACAAGTGGTTACAAAACATACGTTTATTCACCGTAGAATAAACATGTCACTTGATGCATAAGTAAAAAGACTTAGAATCGCGTGAATTTTTATTAGTAGTCTAATTAGAGTATGTAGATCAAGATGAACGGTTCGGATCATCCATAAAATCTCTCTTATATGGTTTTCTCACGAAGCTTATTTTGAGAAAGTTTCTCATTTGAAAATTTTCATATATATATATATATATATATATATATATATATATATATATATATATATATATATATATATATATATATGAAACTATTCCGGTAAGAACCGTTCTCACTGAGCGTTTCGTGGGAACTCTATAACCGGTCACCACGTGGATGATTCAAACTGTCCATCTTAATTTACATAGTCTAATTAGTATATAAATAAAAATCACGCGATTCCGAATCTTTTTACCCCTGCATCAAATGACATCTTTATTCTATCACAAATATAATATATGTTTTGTAATCACTTGATGCATTGGTAAAAAAGTTTAGAATCACGTGATTTTTTATTGATAACCTAATTAGAGTATATAGAATAAGATGAATGATTCGGATCATCCATGGAGTGGCTCACCTTGGAGTTCACGTAAAGGTTCTCACTTTGGAGTTCTTACTAGAATAATTCCACATATACATATATATACATATACATATAAATACACACACACACACACACACACACACATATACAAACACACACACACACATATATATATATATACATACACACACACACATATGTATGCATGCGTACATACATACACACACACACATACACACACTTATATATATATATATATATGAAAATCTTCGAATGAGAAACTTTCTCAAAATAAGTTTTGACAAAATCATATAGGAGCGATTTCACAGATGATCCGAACTGTTCATCTTAATCTACATACTTTGGTTATGGGGGGGTGTAACGAGTGAGAGAGAGAGAGAGAGAGATACACGTGTGTCATTCCGGAAGGATTCGGCCTGAATCCTACCCACTCAAATACAATCCTAGACATTCGAATACAAGATCAATTCTGTTGAAATTGATTTATATTATTTCAAGTATTTATAAACCAAAAATCAAGTGTTTTGAATACTTTTTGCCCATATATCAAGTAGGAAAAAACAGACGGCCTAAATAGTGAGTTAGTCAGTTTAACGGTGTAGAACATTTGAAACCTAACAAAAATTGGTTTGTAGGGGTTTTTAAATGTTTAGAACGTGATCAAATGGCCGGATTGAGAATTTGTATGTCTAAAGACATAGATCTAATAAACTCATAACTTTTGACCTTCTATTTTGCGCCACTTGATGGATGGGCAAAAAGTGTTTATAACATTAAATTTTTAGTTTATAGATACTTGAAATAATATAGAACAACTTCAATGGAGTGTATCTTGTATTTCGGAGGGTTGTATTTGAGTTGGAAGGATTCGGGCTCGAATCCTTTTGGAAGGACACAAGTCTATCATCCATCAAGCGGCGCAAAATGGACGGTCGAAAGTTGTGAGTTAGTTAGATCTACGTCTTTGACATACAAATTCTCGATTCGGCCATTTGATCATGATCTAAACATTTAAAAACCCTATAAACCAATTTTTGTTGTGTTTCAAATGTTCTACACCGTTAAACTAACCAACTCACTATTTAGGTTGTGCGTTTTTCACCTACTTGATACATGAGCAAAAAGTATTCAAAATACTAGAAAAATTATAGATCAACTTCAACAGAGTGGATCTTGTATTCAAATATTGGATGTTGGTATTTGAGTGAAGGATTCGGCCTCAAATCCTTTAGGAAGGACACATCTCTCTCTCTCTCTCTCTCTCTCTCTCTCTCTCTATATATAATATATATATATATATATATATAATATATATTATGATGAGAACCGTTCTCAACGAATGCTTCGTACGAACTCCACAATCGGCCACCCTGTGGATGATTTGAACGTTCATTTTGATCTACATATTCTTGTAACGCCCCGATTCCAAGGATACAGAGACGTTATGGCGACGTACATACGCGAGGTGAAGACACACTCACGAGTACGTTAAGCCTCAGTACAGGATATAACTTCCATATACACATGAGTTCCAGCATGGAATAAGTACAAGAATACCTGCAGAAGAGGTTAGCGATCATAACAGATATGAAAAAGAGGGACAAATAAGATAACAGAAATAAATCACTAAAATACCTATGAATAGTCCCGATAAGAAATCTCCCATGTGACTCCAAGGCACTCTCTGAAGCTACGGTAACTCGGATCTCCAACCTGGGCATGCAAACCTAGGGTCGTCAGAAAGCGACCTAGTGAGTGGTAAAATGAAGGAGGCAGTAATAGATACAATAGTAATACAAGCACGATAAAAATATATAATACAAGATGTGATAATAGTGATACTATATAATACGCATATACGAAGCAGTAGAAATATAAACATGTTATCTTTTAATACCATCACTACCTAGCCGATTATCATCAGGTCATGTCTATAGTCGTGTCCAGTTTATATCATAAATAATGTTGTCTACTGATGACATACTAGAAGTGAACATGCTAGTGGTGACGTGATAAAAGTGAACATACAGATGTGCATATGCAATATACCCATAACACGGTGTCGGGCATATCTACAAGGAATACAGGAAACAGAATATATGCAGTGTAACATGTACATGAGTAGGATGCCACGACAGAAAATATAACATGTACCAGGTATAGTAACAACATATACAAGTAACATGATAGAGGATAAATGATCAGGTACAGTAACAAGTACAACGAAATAAGAGTTTACATGTATCAGGCAAGTCATGTTATTTATACAATAGTAGCAATCAGTACCACTTGGTATTTTAATCAATCTCTTCCAGTGTCCCATACCACTGGCAGTTCATACTGGAGCCCGCACTCCAGTCGAACCCATCCGGACATGGCCTACGGGTACCATTATCCAAACGAGAGAGTGATCAAATAACAAGTGTTACTGACGTCCACTATTGTGTATACTGTTTTATTATGTTAATTGGAAACCCATGGTCGAGGAGTTCTTATCGGGTGGATGTATCCCGTGCATACCCGGGATCACGGCCTTAAACAAACCCCTGGCTGCTGAGACCAGGGCCCTCCGCTAAGAGGGGAGCATGAATCAAGTAACAAGAGCTCATGGAGCAATTGGTAGGTAGCACTACCGTCCCCTACAGTGGGAGAACAATATGGATCCAGTACATCACCCGATAAGATCTAGTCAACCGTCAAGTCTCCCCCATACCCAAGTTATCATTATGATCTGATATGTCAAGTATACGATGTAACAAGAACAGATACAGTACATGATACGGGTAACATGATAACTGGACCAGAGTTCTGTTGATAGCATAGAACAATATAACGAGAAACGGGAACAATATAACATGAACAATATAACGAGAAACATGAACAATAGATGTGGAAGTCCACATATAGCATATCAACAGCTCTCATGTCCAGTATCAGGAATATCCATATCATTGTAACAGGAATCAATCATATAACATGAATACGGGAACATGGAATAATAATACATGTAATAAGCACGGTGATCCATATGACAAGAAGATGAAACAACACAGACATGTGTAACTGTAATATGTAAGCATGACATATATGTGTATGATGATCATGCTAATATGAAATGCAGTAGTCCGTGCAGTGATATGCCGAGAATTCATGTAACGAGGATAACAATACATTACATAACGGTATTTCGTGAAGTGGTACCGCTACGTATCGGTGTGCCATGCCTATGAAATAACAGGTGTGCCGTGTCATAGTATTGTAGTCGGTGTCTACTATCATGTCCAGTGAACTACAGTATCCGTGTAGCCATAACCCTGCGTAGCACTAATATATGTAGGAACAGTAGTCGACGATGTCTTATAGTAACGGTGTCTAGCATGCATGTCTAGTACCAGTGAAATGTCATAGTGTATCTGTGGATCAGTATGCATGGAACGTGACTGTGATACAAGCCATGTCATAATGGTGTACACGAATATGGTGACATGGTGGCCCGGGTGTCAGTGGCTGTGAAGGTATGATGACTGTGTCTGGGTTGTCTCTTCCAGTATTTATTGGTAATCTAAGTGCCTCCTTATCTTTCTTCTAAATCAGGAAATACCTAACCATGTGTTAGGTTATTCCTATTACCATGCATGTCCAATTATTATCAATTAATTATTAATAGGTATCAGTATTTATCCATAATCAAGATCTACCAATTCATTGCACTAAACATGAAAAAGGTAATTTATAAAATAAAAACACTCACAAACTAGTCATGAGGAGGTAGCTCTCTTTCCCACGATCGCAACGGATCCAGAATCGTCCCAATCGGAGTCCGGATGCTCCCGATATCGCCCGAATACTAAATCATAACAAATAGGGTTAAATATGTAAATAAAATAATAAATGCAAATACTGAATTGAACAAGGGGGTTTTCTGTAAAATTACCTGTATTGGGTTTCGGATGCGAGTTTGGTGAGATAACAGGTCGGGTTTTGAATCCAATACCCGAACCCATTACTTTAAGTTAAATGGGTAGGGTATTGGGTTAACGGGTGTTAACCCAAACCCACCAGGGTAAAGAGGTGGAGGGTTCGGGTTTCCACCCGAACCCGCAAGGAAAACAGCGGCAGCGGCAGCGGCAGCAGCCGCTGCCGCGGCTCTGCAGGCCGGCCGGCCGGCCTGGCTGGCCGGCGACCAGTACGACCCGCCGGCGGCGGCCTAGCCGCCGGCGATGATCCCACAGAGAGGGGGAGGGAGAGATATAGCGAGAGATAGGGAGAGATAAAGAGAGAGATAGAGAGAGGGTAGAGGTGGCGGCCAGGTCTGGCCGCCTCGCCGGCGGTCGCCTGGCCGGCGACGGCACTTGGGCCGGCGGCGACGATCTGGGGCCGCGCCAACATGGGGGAGAGAGGGATGAAGAGGGAAAAAGAGAAAAGAAAAGAAAAGGAGAAAGACAGTAAAAGAAGAAAAGAAGAGGGAAGGAGAAGAAGAGGGGGCGGCCTCCGGTTGGGGGTCGCCGGCCACCGGCGGCGCGCCGGCCGTGGTGGCCCCACATAACCCGCAGAGAGAGAGAGAGAGAAATGGGTTTTTAAAGAGGGGGGAAAGCTACAGTATGGCGGTGGGGGAAGATTCGTGAAGAAGGAAGAAGAAAAGAAAAGAAAAGAAAAAGAAAAATAAAAACTAATATTTAATTATTATAATATTGGCCCAAAATTCAACCAGCTCCGAACGGTGCCCAAAAATTACAGAAAATAGAGAATATTATCCTGAGATGTAAGATGAAGACGGTTTCTAGAAATTTAACCCGGTTTGCAAATTAAAAATCCTGGAAACTGCCCCAATACTGGGCGACACCGGTTTGGCCGGATTTTCGATAAATTCCGAAAAATCCCCAAAAATACCCAAACGTAGGTCATGAGATTCTAAGATATACGGTGAAAGCCAATTCTCAAAATAAAACTCCGTTTGTGAATTAAACATCGTAAAGCCGATTATCGGTATCGGTCGACACCGACAACGGAGATTTTCCAAAATAATCCAGAAAAATTCTAAAAAATCCTGAAAAATCTAAAATATTAGAAAATGATTTTTGAAACTGAAAGCGGCTCAATCGAACTACCACGAAGGTCAAATCAATTTTTGTACGTCGTATCGCGTACCGATACGGTGATACGTACACTGGGGAGCAGGGGGTTACATTTCTCCCTACCTTACAAAAAAATTGCGTCCTCGCAATTTCAATCAGGTGTGAGAACAGGATTGTCAACCCCAAAGCCGAAATGTTACGGGTACACGACCCTTCCGCTGCGCACTCTGATATCTCTAGGAACTCGGGATGAAGAAGTATGGGAGTGAACTAACACTAACGGATGGAAGCAAGACAATACAAGGAAAGTGAGAAGGAAATCGGATGCTCTGGTTGACAACTGAAAGGAAGGAAGGAGTAAAATAGAGTCAAGAAATGAATTGTCAAGGTCATGGTATTCTTGTACTCGTTGCTGGAACCCCAAATTCAGAGACAGATCAATGAATCTGAACCTGATTGTACTGTTGGTTGGTAAGAGCCCAAGCATTGACCCAAATGATTACCCACACCAGGTATGAACCTAGGCTCTGATACCACTCTGTAACGCCCCGATTCCAAGGATACGGAGACGTTATGGCGACGTACATACGCGAGGTGAAGATACACTCACGAGTACGTTAAGCCTCAGTACAGGATATAACTTCCATATACACATGAGTTCCAGTAGGAATAAGTACAAGAATACCTACAGAAGAGGTTAGCGATCATAACAGATATGAAAAAGAGGGACAAATAAGATAAAAGAAATAAATCACTAAAATACCTATGACTAGTCCCGATGAGGAATCTCCCATGTGACACAAGGCACTCTCTGAAGCTACGGTAACTCGGATCTCCAACCTGGGCATGCAAACCCAGGGTCGTCAGAAAGCGACCTAGTGAGTGGTAAAATGAAGGAGGCAGTAATAGATACAATAGTAATACAAGCACGATAAAAATATATAATACAAGATGTGATAATAGTGATACTATATAATACGCATATACGAAGCAGTAGAAATATAAACAGGTTATCTTTTAATACCATCACTACCTAGCCGGTTATCATCAGGTCATGTCTATAGTCGTGTCCAGTTTATATCATAAATAATGTTGTCTACTGATGACATACTAGAAGTGAACATTCTAGTGGTGACGTGATAAAAGTGAACATACAGATGTGCATATGCAATATACCCATAACACGGTGTCGGGCATATCTACAAGGAATACAGGAAACAGAATATATGCAGTGTAACATGTACATGAGTAGGATGCCACGATAGAAAATATAACATGTACCAGGTATAGTAACAACATATACAAGTAACATGATAGAGGATAAATGATCAGGTACAGTAACAAGTACAACGAAACAAGAGTTTACATGTATCAGGCAAGTCATGTTATTTATACAATAGTAGCAATCAGTACCACCTGGTATTTTAATCAATCTCTTCCAGTGTCCCATACCACTGGCAGTTCATACTGGAGCCCGCACTCCAGTCGAACCCATCCGGACATGGCCTACGGGTACCATTATCCAAACGAGAGAGTGATCAAATAACAAGTGTTCCTGACGTCCACTATTGTGTATACTGTTTTATTATGTTAATTGGAAACCCATGGTCGAGGAGTTCTTATCGGGTGGATGTATCCCTTGCATACCCGGGATCACGGCCTTAAACAAACCCCTGCCTGCTGAGACCAGGGCCCTCCGCTAAGAGGGGAGCATGAATCAAGTAACAAGAGCTCATGGAGCAATTGGTAGGTAGCACTACCGTCCCCTGCAGTGGGAGAACAATATGATCCAGTACATCACCCGATAAGATCTAGTCAACCGTCAAGTCTCCCCCATACCCAAGTTATCATTATGATCTGATATGTCAAGTATACGATGTAACAAGAACAGATACAGTACATGATACGGGTAACATGATAACTGGACCAGAGTTCTGTTGATAGCATAGAACAATATAACGAGAAACGGGAACAATATAACATGAACAATATAACGGGAAACATGAACAATAGATGTGGAAGTCCACATATAGCATATCAACAGCTCTCATGTCCAGTATCGGGAATATCCATATCATTGTAACAGGAATCAATCATATAACATGAATACGGGAACATGGAATAATAATACATGTAATAAGCACGGTAATCCATATGACAAGAAGATAGAAACAACACAGACATGTGTAACTGTAATATGTAAGCATGACATATATGTGTATGATGATCATGCTAATATGAAATGCAGTAGCCCGTGCAGTGATATGCCGAGAATCCATGTAATGAGGATAACAATACATTACATAACGGTATTTCGTGAAGTGGTACCGCTACGTATCGGTGTGCCATGCCTACGAAATAACAGGTGTGCCGTGTCATAGTATCTGTGTAACATGCACAGGTAATAACTGTAGTCGGTGTCTACTATCATGTCCAGTGAACTACAGTATCCGTGTAGCCATAAGCCTGTGTAGCACTAATATATGTAGGAACAGTAGTCGACGGTGTCTTATAGTAACGGTGTCTAGCATGCATGTCTAGTACCAGTGAAATGTCATAGTGTATCTGTGGATCAGTATGCATGGAACGTGACTGTGATACAAGCCATGTCATAATGGTGTACACGAATATGGTGACATGGTGGCCCGGGTGTCAGGGGCTGTGAAGGTATGATGACTGTGTCCGGGTTGTCTCTGCCAGTATTTATTGGTAATCTAAGTGCCTCCTTATCTTTCTTCTAAATCAGGAAATACCTAACCATGTGTTAGATTATTCCTATTACCATGCATGTCCAATTATTATCAATTAATTATTAATAGGTATTAGTATTTATCCATAATCAAGATCTACCAATTCATTGCACTAAACATGATAAAAGGTAATTTATAAAATAAAAACACTCACAAACTAGTCATGAGAAGGTAGCTCTCTTTTCCACGATCGCAACGGATCCAGAATCGTCCCAATCGGAGTCCGGATGCTCCCGATATCGCCCGAATACTAAATCATAACAAATAGGGTTAAATATGTAAATAAAATAATAAATGCAAATACTGAATTGAACAAGGGGGTTTTCTGTAAAATTACCTGTATTGGGTTTCGGATGCGGGTTTGGTGAGATAACGGGTCGGGTTTTGAATCCAATACCCGAACCCACTACTTTAAGTTAAATGGGTAGGGTATTGGGTTAACGGGTGTTAACCCAAACCCACCAGGGTAAAGAGGTGGAGGGTTCGGGTTTCCACCCGAACCCGCAAGGAAAACAGCAGCAGCGGCAGCGGCAGCAGCCGCTGCCGCGGCTCTGCAGGCCAGCCGGCCGGCCTGGCTGGCCGGCGACCAGTACGACCCGCCGGCGGCGGCCTAGCCGCCGGCGATGATCCCACAGAAAGGGGGAGGGAGAGATATAGCGAGAGATAGGGAGAGATAAAGAGAGAGAGAGAGAGAGGGTAGAGGTGGCGGCCAGGTCTGGCCGCCTCGCCGGCGGTCGCCTGGCCGGCGACGGCACTTGGGCCGGCGGCGACGATCTGGGGCCGCGCCAACATGGGGGAGAGGGATGAAGAGGGAAAAAGAGAAAAGAAAAGAAAAGAAAAGAAAAGAAAAGGAGAAAGATAGTAAAAGAAGAAAAGAAGAAGGAAGGAGAAGAAGAGGGGACGGCCTCCGGTTGGGGGTCGCCGGCCACCGGCGGCGCGCCGGCCGTGGTGGCCCCACATAACCCGCAGAGAGAGAGAGAGGAAGAGAGTGAGGAGAGAGAGAGAGAGAGAGAAATGGGTTTTTAAAGAGGGGGGGAAAGCTACAGTATGGCGGTGGGGAAGATTCGTGAAGAAGGAAGAAGAAAAGAAAAGAAAAGAAAAAGAAAAAGAAAAACTAATATTTAATTATTATAATATTGGCCCAAAATTCGACCAGCTCCGAACGGTGCCCAAAAATTACAGAAAATAGAGAATATTATCCTGAGATGTAAGATGAAGACGGTTTCCAGAAATTCAATCCGTTTTGCAAATTAAAAATTCCGGAAGCTGCCCCAATACCGGGCGACACCGGTTTGGCCGGATTTTCGATAAATTCCGAAAAATCCCCAAAAATACCCAAACGTAGGTCATACGATTCTAAGATATACAGTGAAAGTCGATTCTCAAAATACAACTCCGTTTGTGAATTAAAAATCGTAAAGCCGATTATCGGTATTGGTCGACACCGACAACGGAGATTTTCCAAAATAATTCAAAAAAATTCTAGAAAATCCTGAAAAATCTAAAATATTTGAAAATGATTTTTGAAATTGAAAGCGGCTCAATCAGACTACCACGGAGGTCAAATCAATTTTTGTATGTCGTATCGCGTACCGATACGGTGATACGTACACTGGGGAGCAGGGGGTTACAATTCTAGTTAGGCTACCAATGAAAAATCGCACAATTTCGAATCTTTTTACCAATGCATCAAATGACATCTTTATTTTACGGTGAATATAACATATGTTTTGTAATCACTTGATGCATAGGTAAAAAAATTTAGAATCGCGTGATTTTTTATTGGTAGCCTAATTAGAGTATATAGATTAAGATGAACGGTTCGAATCATTCATATAATGGCTCACCGTGAAGTTTACACGAAGGTTCTCATTATGGAGTTCTCAGTAGAATATTTTCCTACACACACATATGATCCTATGAGAACAATTCTCAATCTAAGGTTCGTGAGAACTCCACGTTGGGTCACGTCATGAATGATCTGAACCGTTCATTTTAATCTACATGCTTAAATTAGATTAAAGAATGATTCAGATTATTTATGAAGTATCTCACCGTGGAGTTGGCGAAGCTTATTGTGCGCCTTATTCTCATAGAATACTTCCCATATAGAGAAATGATCCAGTGAGAACGGTTCTCAAATTAAACTTCATGAGATCTCCACATAAGCGTCCGCACGTACATCTTGATCTACATACTCAAATTAGACTATCAATAAAAAATCATGTGGTTCCAAACTTTTTTTTACTTGTACATCAAATGACATCTTTTTTTTATGGCTAATATAACATATTTTATGCAACCACTTTAATGCACAAGTAAAAAGGTATAAAATCGCGTAAATTTATATTAACAGTCTAATTTGATTATGCAAGTCAAAGATGAACGATTCACATTATCCATGAGATGACTCAATGTGAAATTTTCAAAGAGTTTTACCAACAGATATTCAACACTATTTATGCTCTCTGTAAGGCAAGAACCGTTTATGCTCCCTTGCGACTAAAATTTTACTTTGTAAATCAGATTCCAGATTACATGATTTATATAATGGAGTTATCCAACAGACCTCCAAATTCCTTGGTTGATTTATATAATGAAGTTACTTAAGCTTACATTTGATACTCGAAAACTTCCCTTATTATAACAAGCAAGGGCCTTTTGTGAAGCAATCGTCAATCACTTCATGAACCAAGGAATTTACAATCTCATTCTCAATGTCTAATCCTGCGTCAAACGCTTCAATCTCATAATCCACCCACTTCCCCAAGTGGCTACTCATGTCCTTGTCAACAAGCTCATCTACCATCCAGTCTCCCATGCTCTTCCAACCCGAAATCTCGCCATAGATTTCTTTTGCCAAGTCTTCCTTCCCCACGACTGCTGCACCTTTCGACCATGCTCGATATCCAGTACTAAAATATCTGCTGTGCTTCAAAACCAAGCACTCATTTACGCAATCAAATAACACTTTTCTCGTCAACCCATCATCCTTGTCTTCCCCTCCTCTTCTCTGATCTTCCAACTTGTCGAAGAGAAGAGGATTCAATTTCCCTCCAGCAAGAAGCAAAGGATGCAGGTCGGAATCCCTGGAGGCTGATTCCGTGTTGAATAACAAGTCTCTCACATAATCAAAATCCTGGTAGATTGCATTTGTATAACTTGTCTTCCCAAGTTCTGGCGCATCTGAAGTTTCTGTTACTGTCGAAGAGGCAGAATCTGATAACTCCATCTCGGCTTCTGCAGATGGACTTTCATTTATTGAGTTTAAGCTCGCGTTGTTTTGAGCTTGGATGGAAGATGAACATGTCTTGCTCTCTGGCGAAAAATCAGTGATTAGAATCGATGAAAAACTGTAGAAAAAGATGCAAATTAGCTTGTGTCTTTACCGTCAGTACTGTCAGAGTAACTTTCGGTTGAAAAGGAAGTTTCAAGTATGGAGAAGGGACTTGATTGTTGATGATCAAGCTCCTTTCGGGCATCACTAATGCTGCTGCTACATTCCTCAACTCCCTGAAAAGAATTTGAAGAATGAAACCATCAGGCTATGTTTCATTGATATGGAACTAACATGATGGGGTAATGCTGACACATAAAATACAAACAAACATAAAAAACAAACACAAAACAAATGCACATGCATGGGCATAACATAAATCAGAGATTTTTAAAATAAAATAAAATAAAGCACTATAAAAGAGGTTATATTAAACTTCTAAGTCATATGAATCAAGCTACTGAACAATCATCATCCTTTCGATACTTTATGAACAAAATCGGCATATTACGTAGTGCATCTAGAAATTAAATTGAACTGTGAACCTCATAATTCATGCATTCTAATGAACACATTTTAGTCACTTGTACAGGTTTGATATGTCAAGAACATGAGATGTAAATTTCCTCTACAGAGAATAAGGGCAAGGCAGAAAAGGCTAGATTTTCCTTTTTCTTGTTTAGCTTTTATAACATGGAAAAAGAAGGGCAATCCAATTTTATGAAGACAGATGTAAAATTCATACCATTGGGTAAAAATATTTTCACAGAATAACAATGGTAACAAATAGATGCAAATTCGTCGTGGAACCCAGTGACGTGTGTCGTATTAACAAATTGTGTGAGCATTTAAATCTGAAGGCAGATGCAAATTCTTTGTTGAAAATAGCAAAATAGAATGAATTTTTTTGTTGAAAATAGTAATGGCATAAAACTAGAGCTATTAATGCTTATTTATAGCTAATTGAAACCGTGAAACAGGTTTTAGATCACATGGTTTTGAGAAAAAAAAATCTGGCACAGGAAAGTTCTAAAAACATGACAGCGTAAACACTTTGAAAATACATGTAGCACTTGTGCGTGTGAAAATATATGTTTCGTGCATTACTTTAATGAATGATCCGTTTTAATCAATCATTTCACAGGTCGATACAATCATTTATAACTTTAGCACCAAAATAGTGACAAAACAGAATTCACATGATCTGATGACTCGTAATAAATGATCACCTTAATCAATGAGTTCACTGGATACAATCAGTTTTATAATTTTAACAGACGACATAGATTTCCCATCTTTTATATAAAAAAGACCAACATTGTGATGAAATAAAATTCAAATTATCGGAGTGTCTCGAGAGTATAATGGCAATATTCACTCGTGGAGGACATTTAGGCCACTTCGAGGACATTTGTAATCCTTTGAGTTTATGTAAAGATTTTTCTCTGACAACATTAGTTTTGTGTGAATATACTCGGCCATTATAGTAATGCACGAAACATATTTCGTCACATAAACTCAAAGGATTACAAATGTCCTCTAAGAAGAGATGTAAATCTATATATCTGGTGTCCTTAAAGTAATTGTAAGATATTCGACAATTTACTCTACAAATTTTACCTACTAAAAGAAGAGGGGTTTAATATTAGGTCAATTAGTCCATGTAAACATGCCCACGAGTGATTCTGACACTTGGACTGGAAAGCAAGTCTAATGATGATGCTCATATAGTATTATGATGAAGGATCTTGAGTTGTTCTTTGTTCAATGGATTACAAATGTTTCTAGGAAGAGATGCAAATCTATATGGCTTGTATCCTTAATTAAATATCTTATCCTGCAATTTAATCAAATTTTCCTGCTAAAAAGATGAGGAAATAAATATTGGCAAATTAATCCATGTAAACATGCCCACAAGTGCTCCTGACATTTAGATGGGAAGCAAATAAAAGAAGCAGAAACTTGAAGAAATCAGATGATAATGCTCAAATGAAATTTATCTCCTGTCACTCCGTTTTTCAATTTTCGCCTACAATCTAACTTTGGGATAACCTGTCTAGAGATTGGATGGTTATGAAACAGTTTGCTCCCCCCATTGTTATTATACTTTGAGCGCTCGCCTCCCCATAAAAGTTCCTAGTAGCCTCTTCTAGGGATAATATAGCTCAAGCTTCAACTTCGAATAGCTCAAGCCTCAACTTCAAAAGGCTCTTATCTGGGATTGAATGGTTGTGGAATACTAGGTTTCCCCTATAGTTATCATACCACAAGTGAATCTAAGAGACAATGACTGGGCATGGTAGACAGGTGTCTAAGGTGTAAGTTTCTCTTTTAGAAATTATTCAAGAGAGTTGAATCTAGTAGGTTGGCTGAAGAGTTGTGTAGGGTGTAGAAATTATTCAAAAGCAAAATTTCTCATACAGTTCCTCAGAAAAAAAATCTCATCTAGAATCTTGCTTGGCTTTTTTTTTAAAGAAGGTTTGACATAGTCTTTTCTCATTGACTATTCAACCATGACCATTTATAAATTTGGGATCTCTCCATACGTAAAACATTTAGTCAAACTAGGTTTTTTATTTCCATTTGAATTTGGGATCATATGAACCTTTTCTTTGCTGAGCTTTTAAGACATTTATTGAAAGAAATTATCAAAAAATTCTTTGTTAGGCAAGAGATTGGGCTTAAGCTATCAGTTTGGGCTCAGTGCCTGAAAGCAAAGGGGCAGTTTTGTTTTACCAATAACTTAAGCAAATCATATCTATTTCACTTCAAACTTTGAAATAAAGCTTCTTCAATGTTTCTTCACTTCAATGTTTCTTCAAGGCTAAGTTTCCAAAACCTCAGTTTGGGAAAGTTTCAGGCCCAAAATGGAGTGTTACTAAAACTATTTTTTATTTAGGAGTCAAAGTGGAGTTACTGAAACTGGGGTCTGAAGGCCCCTGAACCTTGTAAAACTGGGGTTCTTGGAGCTCCACTTTAAGTAGATTTTTCATTTTAACTTAAATGAAACCCCGGTTTCAGAAACTATGTTGTCAAACGAGGCCTAAGGGTTTGTAGGGACCACAATCAAACTTTAATGAGGTAGTCCCACTAGGCAGGCACATGCATATTCAGAAACTATGTTGTTAAACGAGGCCAAAGAGTTTGTAGGGACCACAATCAAACTTTAATGAGGTAGTCCCACTAGGCAGGCACATGCATTAGAATGTATGCTTATTAAAAAAAAAAAAAAAAAACTTCTCTACTAGCTATGAGATTGAGCTTAGTTATTGGTTTGGGCTTAGTGCTGAAAGAGCAGGCATTTTTGTTCTAATAATAACTTGAGCACATCAGATCCGTCTAGTGTTTTAAATATCAGATATCGACGATATACCGGTTGGCAAAATTATATACCGGATACCAGATACGGATGATATATAGCGATATGATACTAAATACCGGTTGATATATCAATAGTCAATACATATAAGACATTAAAAGAAATAAGTTATTATCCAAATATCATATAAAAACATAATTAAAATACCACAATGAACATAAAATAAAATAAAATGATCTCTCAAATGAAAAAATAATAATTATCCAAATAAGTGACTATATCAGCCGATATATCAGATATTCATCTCGTATATCGGTTGATATATTAGCCACGCGGCGATATATCGGTCCAAGACATATCTGGTAAATTTTTACACTTATCGCATCATTTTGGATAAAATACTGATATCTCGGCCGATATACCGGTATATCGACTGATATTTAAAACAATGGATCAGCTTCGCTTAAAGATGAAATAGAGTTTCATTGCTATCCAATGCCGACTTGAAATATCATAAGGGTTTGTATGGTCTGCCACCTAAAGTTAAATGAGATAGTCGCACTAGACAAACATGGTAAAATTTAGCCTAAAAGTTTTATAAAAGGTTCACATTTAGGATAGAAAATGTATTGAATAGTTTGGTGATAAATAGATGTGTATTGGGAGTTAAAATAATAAAAGAAAACACATTAAACAATTTCCATCAGTGTGGACAAAGCTAATCATCTGGAATAATTGACACAACCTGGGAGAGTGAGTCTACTTTTACAAAAACAAACTCATTGAGACGTTCCAACAAGTTTGAGGTTGTGAAATTTTGATACCAAGAGTGAGAGTTATGCCAGAACAAATTGTTGATATCATCTGAATTGAACCATTTTGAAAAATTAACAGAAATGAAAAATCCAGCCCAAGTGGCCCAATGACCAAGAAATGATGACCGAAGATTCAAGGCCGCCAATGGTCATGTCACATGTTAGCGGGTGAGATGCATGAAGAGAATGGGTAAATATTCAGAGGTTGGTAAAATCTTATTGATTAGGTAAAATATTTTGTGAGAAGATATATTAATAATCCCATGTTCCTAAACTAAACATATACATCAAAGCTAAGTGTATGTTGCATGATTAACAGAAATGGAAAATCCAGCCCAAGTGGCTCAATGAGCAAGAAATGATGACCGAAGATTCAAGGCCGTCAATGGTCATGTCACATGTTAGTGGGTGAGATCCATGAAGAGAATGGTTAAATATTCAGAGGTTGGTAAAATCCTATTGATTAGGTAAAATATTTTGTGAGAAGATATATTAATAAACCCATGTTCCTAAACTAAATATATACATCAAAGCTAAGTGTATGTTGCATGATTCACATCAACTCCTTTCAATTTTTACATTGACATTGATCAATCAGCAATAACAATGAATACACATCTTACTCTAAATTCTACATCAAACTCACATCTCAAAGCTAAATTTGTGTCAAATGTAGTAGAATGAGTATTAAGGCGGGAAAAATAACATAACCATGATAAAGTGAAAGTGGATGATATATAAGTGGATAACGTCAATCAAAATCTTTTGTGCAATCAACATAGGCTTCACATTAAAAATCTAGGGCTTAATCAACATAGGTACCGCCTTTGTTACATGGACACGACGACGTTGAAATGGATACGAAACGTGGACACGTGACAAATTCTTTAAAATACACACGACACATGTATCCGACACGTGTGTCGGACACAACACGGCTCCAAGATAGAAGTGTCTGTGTTACATAGAGTACTGCAATGGAGATGACAAATAATAAAGAATTCTTTCTATCAACTGATAACTATTTTCCTCTTTGGATGCATAGGTTAATCAGCTCTATGAATTGTGCAATAGAGATCCAATTATTACTACTCTTTTGTAATGAGAACAGACTGCAATGAGTATGAAGTAAAATCCATGATTTAAAAGCACATCAAGAAAGTAACAATCAGATCATAGTTTCACATTTGCTAATACAACAATTAACTTTCATAAAAATATAAATCATCACTAATGATTTAAAAACTAAAGACAAATGAAATGTCCTGGTGACATCTAAGGTCTAAACATGCACCTGATCAGTAGACAGTGAATCAAAACAAAATAAATTTGGACAACTTGTATCTATCAACTTGATTACGGTGAAAATAATATAATTTCACTAAGGAAAAACATATGATTTCACTAAGGAAAAACATAATTCTTCTAAACTTGATGGTAGCAGATACTTGGTATAAAACTGTTTTCCATCAGATACTTGGTATAAAACTGTATTCTTCAATCACACTTGTTTTATACTTCCATTAATTGGTGACAGTATTTCTTCTTTTCCTTTTTCCTTTTATTTCTAATCTACAAAAAAGTTTCACATCTAGTTGGGAATCAAAGTCGCCCAATTGGTGTATAACAATCGTTGCTTCTGGCCTTATAAAAGATAAAAATTATATGCTTTAATACTTCTTGTTGTGAAATAAATTTTCTTATAATAACATCAACTCACACACGACAAGTTTTTAAATATAGTATAGGAAACATACATAAATAACACCTTTTGTACAATAATGGCAGCATTGAGTCTGAAAAGTAGAACACACAGGTATAGGAAAACACAAAATACCTGTGGTTTGCTCGCTCCATACACCTTACCATTGATTGAAGAAATGCCATAGACAAATATGCTACGAGGTTTATCTCTATCCGGACGATGCTGAAACTCCTTTTCATGTTTTACTGTGGCAGTATCAATGGTATCAAGATCAGATACTGGCTCTTGTGAAATAGCTGTAGAAGCTGTAAAACTATCAGCATTGAGAATGCTATCACAAGATGATTCCACCCCTGATGTTAGTTCTCTCAATTTCTGTTCCAAAAGAATACTCAAAGCATCACCACTTATCACATTCAGACCTTGAGAGGATAATTTCTTATCATTTGCATATTCATCCTCCTTTTGGTTATGAGTATCAAAGCAATACATATTCCCTTTATCCAAAGTTTCCACCACCTGTGTGGAGAACCGACTTCCTGACATTGATTTTATCAGAGGAGAGGTGAATGTAAATGATACTACATCCGCTCCATCACTTCTATTATCTTCCTTCCACCTTGAATATGAGTGTTCCTCTGATACAATATTTGGTTGAACATGTTTTTGGTGCCTATCCACTACAAACCCACTTTTCTCAGATACAAAACCCCTATCTATCAATCTTTTCTTTCGAGGGAAGTCCTTATTACTTGATGATGATCCTTCCCTTTCAAAGTCAGTGGCTTCTGCACAATCCTTTAGGTGGCCAACTCTGGAATTCCCAGAGAGCTTGTTTAAAGTTTTGTTCCTTGTAGAAGATGCATCTCCTGCAAGAAATTTTCTGCCATGCTGATTAGACATTGCTTGCTTTGAGGATAACTTGCCTTTGCTCGACATGCAATTCTGCTTCTGATTATTTTGTCTCAGAACACCTGAAGAATTGGTTGCTGATGGCTTTTTCTGTAGCTTATTCTTTTGGCTATTTGGTTGACTCTTGAACAGTTGACTAAAATTGCACTCGCCATGGTCTTTCTGGACTGAAGAATTCCTAGAGGATGAGCCTATGCCCTCCCTTCTCTGGACATTAACTTTAGCCTGAATTGCTAAAGAGATGGATTTCCCCTTACCCTTTACATCAGCTGAATTAAGGTCACTGTGATCTGGAGAGCGTCTGAATACTGCAGTATCTTTAGGACCATTCCAACTCCTATTCAATGGTTGCTCCCTAAGATACCTAAAATCAGTTGAATCCACAGGAGTTCTGGCAGACTCTAAAATCTTTGATGTTCTCTGACACTGAGAAACCACCATGTTCTCCTTTGAATCACAAATTCTCAAGGGGATAGAAGATGGCCCAAATGGAGAGACTTTAGACCTGGTACCTGGCTGACTCCCAGGATCAAGAATCTTCGCTGCTGCCTCCATTATATGAGCTGCATTTCTGGCTGAAATGAACCCAGGTTTTTAATCGGTGACAACAGCTTGTGATGAGTCAATGGTAGAGACTTAGCCGACCTTGGAGGTAAAGTTTCTGTCTGAAATCTCTCAATTGGGCTGCTCGGCATCTTTTGAGCTCTCGTCTCCATGGGTCTCCTAGCATAACCCTCAGCTCTGTGGACTATGTGATTGAACTGATCATTAATGTAAATTCAGGACTTCTTTTATGGGTCTGTTTGTCCCGAAGGGATCTTGTGTCAAAGAAAGGCGTGGAACTAGGTTCAGAGACACCTGATGTGGGCATCGAATCCAATCCCATGAGCCTGGCTACTACTCCTGGAGCCCTAAGGGTGATTCCTTCTTCATCAGTCACTGATGATGCACAACTATAGTCACTACTTCCCTTCCCACTTGATACTCCAACAATCTCATCATCATCAACCTGCAACATTTTAAGAATGACTCATGAAAACATCAACATCATCATGACTATGCCTTATTCCTCAGAAGAAAGCAAAAAAAAAATACACACCAATCGCAAACGTGATGTTGCCAAATTATCTTCACTTCTCTTCTCCTGTTTTGTGATCTCTGCAAGGGGAAAACACAAAATACAAAGAATCAATTTATCCAGTTACCAACAAGAACAAGTAATGTGATTGTTCAATTGCCCATCGATTCTCTCACTTCTCTTCGAACAAATCAAACTAAGCCATAAAAAATACAACTGTTAGTTAAAGAGAGGATTTACCAGGTGAAACTGATCCACTGGAGAACAATTTCTTCCGAGACTTTCTGTTCCAATCAAACAGGTGAAAGAAACCACCACTCTTCGCGCCCCCTTTATCCGCACCCATTCTCAATATTTTATCAAGGAAAACTTCCAGTACAGCTAATTCGTTTAAACATTATCTAAATTCATCTGTTTTCACATACAACAAGCGTTATCAAACTTTCTTACATCTAAAATATCCCTCCTTTACCAAACTAAATCACAACTCAGACAACTTGAACGAAAGAGCCAGCCAATTTCTTAGCAACTCCAAATTAATCAAACTATAGCGCAATTGAACTAGGCCGTAGGCAATTCATCAAACAATTTGTAAACAAAAAGCCTCGTCCCAAGGGCCGCTGAGGAGAATGGCCAAAACACATTTAACTGAACATAAGGAAAGAATCAATACTGTTACAGGCATAAGAGAAATTTCCAAGATCAGTCAAAACTCTGGGAGAATCCACTCAAATATTAACAAAAATGTACAAACATAAGATAACAAACTATCTAATTACTACAAATCAGTCCACATTCTATTCATATTCTCCAAAATCCTAACTTTAGCAACAAACTGAAGTAAACTACAAAAGCCCTAACTTTGGGGTAGAGATTCGAACCTCAACGGAGAGAACTGAAGCGACCAGCGAGATCCGCTGCTCATTGGCGAAGGCGTAGGGTTAGGGTTTCGCAAGAGAAGATGAAGAGAGAGTGAAAGAGAACGGTCGAGGGGAAGCGTAGTGGGAAAATTAATGTGGGGAGAGGGGGGAGAGAGATTTAATTTCCATGCGTAAATAAAATGTTGTACTAAATAGTAAATTTAAAAATAAAATTGTAAAAAGAGAGAGAGTGGGGAAAACGTACCAAGTACCAACGTCTCCTTTTGACATTTCAAATTCCAAATAGTGATGGTCCCGGGATCTGGCTGTGATCTCCCATCGCTGTTTAATGACGTGTGCTTCAAAAATTAAGTGGGTCCCACCCAAAATACCAGTAAACATCGTGAGTTTGATGACAAACGCTGTTCCTAGTTCCGCAGCGGATCGGCTCAAAACCTGATTTTCCCGTTAGCGGTGAAGCCCAATGAGATGTTTTATGGGCCCCGCGGGCTCTTAAACCGGGATCCGGCCCAGGCGGTTGTCCGTGGGGCCCTGTCTTTCGATTTGTGGACCAATCTGAGACGTCCAATCCCGTGATCCCCTGATGATGGGTGATTCAAAAGGAAACGGATCTCATTTGAAGTTTTGGTTCCAAGAATTTCAATCTCAGCCGTCTGATTTTGTATGGTCTTAAGGTAATTTTTAGAGACAATTTTATCGATAATTGGTGGAACACAAAAACAGATGGTTACATCCCACCATCGATTGTCCCTCTCATTCCACACTTGGAATGCATGAATGCAGTGTTCAGTTTTCGATCTCCCTGAGATCACGTCACATGTCCATCCAGCATCAAACACACACGCAATACTTGGCAGCTTTTAGAACCTCTGATCAGGAGTCCTTATCCAATTCAAACTCCAAACAGTTTAGGTAGTTAGACGAAAGAGATAGAATCAATTGTGAGAATCCCTATCTCTAAGCAAAATCTCCATTTGAACTCGGCAGTTGTAACTCGAGAACAGACCAATCGCATCAACAACTAATACATATTACCAGATAAAGATGGACTTTCGCCAAACCGATTCAAAGCTGTTACGTCCCAATTCCTTGTGCACGTCGGTCGACCAGTCCGGTCGACTGACTCTTGGTCCGGTCGACCGCCAGAGCCAGGCAGGGCAATTTTTAGAACTTAAAACTTGAGTTTTTATTATCTAATTAAATCCCATAGAATCTCTAAAAATCCACAAAAATAAGTTCTTATATTATCTTTAAAATACAAACATCTGTGAAAAAATTCAACACATATTTTCAACTATTTGAACTATTTTTGTGACTTACAAATATTGCCGAACACCAAAATCCGTATTTTCCAAAACTTGAATTTTTGAAATGAAAAATCGTTTTGTCCAAAACTCATCCAACAAAAACATGATATTGAAACAACATTGAAGCATATAGTATATGGATTGAGTCCAATATACATGAAAGAGATATATATCAATGTTTTTGATATTAAATCCGAAAATAGGTTTTGTCTAAATACAAAACTCAATACATTAATAGCTTATCAAAATAAGTTTTCAAAATAGATGAAGCATATATGTATATAGATCAAATCTAATATACATTAAACCATGTAAACTTGTTTTGATTCTATCTATTCAGGAAAACCAAGATCGGTTAAACTAAAAACCGAAAACGAATAAACATGAAACGTGTGTGTAGTGAACTTGAGCATATCATACTATCTAATCTTTAACAATGGATCTAAACTAACTATTCTAAAACAAACCGAGGTCTTCTTGACGAACTCCGTCTTCAAGCTGACTCGATCAAAACGTGATCCACCGAGCTTGACTCCAAACGAGTGCTAGATATGAACTTGACGCTCGGGCTCTTGAATCACCATGTGAAAGCTCCAAAAACACCTTTGTTGAAGCCAATCATCTACTAATATCTTGGTTAAATATCTGAAACTAAATATCACAAGATTATTAGTAAACTATAACTACATGAGTTAATAATCATCAAAACTAGAGTGGAAGGCCTCTGGGCCAACAATCTCCCCCTTTTTGATGATGACAAAACTCATGGAGTTATATATGCATGGATTAAAGTTAAGCTTCAAAGAAGCTCCCTCTTAACTCATACATAGCAATAAACAATAAGATTTGCAATGTAATGCTATCAAACTAAACATGCTTTTGATACCAAATATTAAAATAAACATGCTCTTGATACCAATAAAAATTCTTTAAAATATGTTGCTCTTAATACCAATAAAAAAACTTCAATAAGAACTCTTGATACCAAAAAAGGGTGAATAGGTGTACGGCTAATCTATGAACAATAATGCGGAAATTAAAACTTAATTGCAACACACTTAGTGTAACCAACGAGTGTAGCCGAATTCCCGGTGAAGGGATCTGGACTAACTCATCTTGATTCCTCTGAATAAGAGTTGAGATGCTATATGAAGCTCTCGTGGTTAACACAAGTGAGGCACACACAAACAACACAAGCATGTATATGATATGACAATATGAATCAATGCACAAAGTAAGAGAAAGTTAGAGAAAGTGGATCAAACTCAAACACAAGGATATGTTTCGAGGTTCGAGCACCCAGCTCTACGTCCCCGCCTTCACACAGAAGGATTTTTACTAACTTGTCCACACAGGACTCCCACACAGGGAATTTCCACTGAGGATTTGGGGCAATACAATAACAGGGAGTACACAACTTCTCTCTTTACAACACAACCTCTACACTTAGAGGCTAGGCACAAAGCCAACACAAATCCACCCCACAAATGAGGGATAGGAAAAAATCCAAACAACCAATCAACCTCTCACTAGAGGGATAGGGCACAAAGCCACTACTCCAACAATAAACATCTACACAAGAGGGATATCACAAATAAGGAGGGTTTACAACTTGGTGGTTTCCACAACCACAAACTAATTTTGTCACAAATCAAGATCCTAATAGATAGATAGATATGATAAGCTCAAGTGAGAAAATAAAGTATTTGGAAATGAAACCAACAAAGAAAAACACTTGAAAAAATCACAAGATAGATATTGAAATAAAGATCAAAAACCAATTCCCAAATACTCTCTTTTTCTTTGAATTTTTCAACACTTTAAAACAAATGAAGATAGATCTTTTGAACCCAAAACTCTTTTGAAAACTTGTTGTTTAAATACTAGAGAAGTAAAAAATTTTTGCTCTAAAAATTCTTGTTGAGAAATAACTCAAATGTGGGGTATTTATAACCCCCACAAAATTCTGCCCGTTGGCAGGCAGAAGGTCAAAAATGACCTTCCGGTCGACCAGCCGGTCGACCGGCCAACGGTCAAATTTATGACCGTTGAGCCTGCCAGTCGACCGCCCGATCAACCGCGCCCAGAACCAGAGAGCAACGGCTCTCTGGCCGGTCGATCGCCCGGTCGACCGGGCCAACCCTAGAGTGGGTTGACTTCAGTCGGTCAACCGCTCGGTCGACCGGCCAAGCAAGCTGGCCTGCGTGCACGTCCTTGTGCACGTCGGTCGACCGGTCCGGTCGACCGACTCTTGGTGCGGTCGACCGGGCCGGTCGACCGCCAGAGCCTGGCAGGGCAATTTTTAGAACTTAAAACTTGAGTTTTTTATCTAATTAAATCTCATGAAATCTCTAAAAATTCACAAAATAAGTTCTTATATTATCTTTGAAATACAAACATCTGTGAAATTTCAACACATATTTTCAACTATTTGAACCATTTTTGTGACCTACAAATATTTCCGAAAACTAAAATCCGTATTTTTCAAAACTTGAATTTTTGAAATGAAAAATCGTTTTGTCCAAAACTCATCCAAATACAAAAACATGATATTGAAACAACATTGAAGCATATATAGTATATGGATAGAATCCAATATACATGAAAGAGATATATATCAATGTTTTTGATATTAAATCCGAAAATAGGTTTTGTTTAAATACAAAACTCAAATACATTAATAGCTTATCAAAATAAGTTTTTCTAAATAGATGAAGCATATATGTATATAGATCAAATCTAATATACATTAAACCATGTAAACTTATTTTGATTCTATCTATTCATGAAAACCAAGATTGGTTAACTAAAACCGAAAACGAATAAACATGAAACGTGTGTATCGTAAACTTGAGCATATCATACTATCTAATCTTTAACAATGGATCTAAACTAACTATTCTAAAACAAACCGAGGTCTTCTTGACGAACTTCGTCTTCAAGCCGACTCGATCCAAACGTGATCCACCGAGCTTGATTCCAAACGAGTGCTAGATATGAACTTGACGCTCGGGCTCTTGAATCACCATGTGATGTTGGCCCAGAGGCCTTCCACTCTAGTTTTGATGATGATTAACTCATGTAGTTATGTTTACTAATAATCTTGTGATGTTTAGTTTCAGATCTCTAACCAAGATATTAGTTGGTGATTAGCTTCAACAAAGGTGTGTTGAAGCCTTTTCACATGGTGATTCAAGAGCCCGAGCGTCAAAGTTATATCTAGCACTCGTTGGAGTCAAGCTCGGTGGATCACGATTTGGATCGAGTCGACTTGGAGACGGCGCTCTACAAGAAGACCTCGGTACATAGTTTAGTTTTTTGTTTAGATCCATGTGTAAAGATTAAATAGTGTGGTATGCTCAAGTTCACAACACACACACGTTTAATGTTTTGGTTTTCGGTTTTGGTTTAACCGATCTTGGTTTTCATGAATAGATAGTATCAAAACAAGTTTACATTGTTTTATGTATATTAGATATGTTCTATATACATGTATGCTTCAACTATTTAAACAAACTTAGTTTGATAGTCTATTTCATGAGTTTGGAGTTTTTGGTATTTTAACAAAACGTATTTTTGGATTTTAATTCAAAAACATTGATATATGTATCCTTCATGTATATTGAATTATATCCATATACAACATGTCTAAATGTTGTTTCATATCATGTTTTTGTATTTGGATGAGTTTTGGACAAAACGAATTTTCAATTCAAAAATCCAAGTTTTGGAAAATACGGATTTTGGTTTTCGGCAAAATTTTCATAACACAAAAGAGTTCAAAATGTTTGTAACTTGTTTGATTTTTACTCAAACAAGTTTGTATATCAAAGAGAATACAAGAACTTATTTTCGTGACTTTTTAGAGATTTTATGGGATTTTATTTAAGATAAAAAGTCAACATTTCAATCCCTATATTAGTCCTGTCCTGGCTTCTGCCGGTCGACCGGGTCGGTCGACCGAGCTAAGAGTCGATCGACCGAGTCGGTCGACCAACGTGCACAGCTATGCACGCCAGCTCTGGCTGGAGGGCCGGTCGACCGGGTCGGTCGACCGCCAGAGAGCTTCTGCTCTCTGGAAAGCCCCGGTCGACCGAGTCGGTCGACCGAGTCAGTCGACCGGCAGAGAGCTCTGCTCTCTCTTCCAGGCTGCGGTCGACCGAGCCGGTCGATCGAGGCTCCAACGGTCAGATTTTTTACCGTTGGCTGTCGACCGGGCCGGTCGATCGACAGCCGTCTGGGCTGAAAAATTACCCCAACGGCTAGTTTCTTTTCTAGCCTATATATTTGGGTTTTGTGGGCTGTTTTGTAACCAGTTTTTAGAGAGAAAAATTCCTGATCTTCTTAAGTGTTTTAACACTTATTTTTCAAAAGAGTTTTTGTGTTTTAAAAGATCAATCTTCATTTGTTTTAAAAGTGTCTTTAATTCAAAGAAAATAGTCTTTTGGGAATTGGTTTTTGGTCTAAAAATTCTATATCTATTTGGTGTTTTTCCCAAGTGATTTTCTTTAATCAAAACACTTTATTTTCTACACTTGAGCCATATCTTGCTATCCTATCTATTAGGATCTTTTATTTGTGGGAAAATTAGTTTGTGGTTGTGGAAACCACCAAGATTATAACCCTCCTTATTTGTGGTATCCCTCTTGTGTAGAGGTTGATTTTGGAGTGGTGGTTGGCTCCCTCTAGTGAGAGGTGGAGATTGTGTTTAGCTCCCCTAGTGTGAGGTGGAGTTGGTGTTGGAATCCCTCAAGTGTGAGGTGGATTGTGATTGTTTGGCTAAGTGCCTACCCCTCTTGTGTGAGGTGGTGTTTGTGTTGCCTCTAGTGAGAGGTTGTATTAGTTGAGAGAGGAGTTGTGTACTCCCGGTTGTATTTTTCCCAAATCCTCAGTGGAGGTTCGGCTACACTCGTTGGTTGCCCTTCACCGAGAATTCGGCTACACTCGTTGGTTGCATTAAGTGTTGTTGCAATTTAGTTTTTAATTTTCGCATTTAGTTCATTAGATTAGCCGTACACCTATTCACCCTCCCTCTAGGTGTACTTTCAATTGGTATCAGAGCCTACGCTCCTGATATTTAGTTTAACCACCTAGGAGTGTGATCTTGGTTTGCTAATCTAGTTTGCATTTGCACATTTACTTGTTTACACACACTCATGGATTGCTTGACACCTCCCATGTTTGATGTCTCTAACATTGACATGTGAAAATTTCGGATGTCCATGTATTTGAAAATCCTAGGCTTGCATGTTTTCCTTGCCACAACCAAGAAATCCTATCTTGATAATAGCAAGCATATAGAGGCCAATGCACAAGCCCTTGAGGCACTTAGAAGCACGCTTAACAAAGAATATCTGTGCTTAGTTTCTAACTGTGATTCCGCCTTTGCAGTATGGAACACGTTGACCTCCTCCAAGCTTCAATTGTCAATCCAAACGGAGGATGAATCTAGTGGAGAATCCGAGCAACGATGCTACATGGTCCAAGGGAATGACTCCCTTGAGGTATACTTGGAAACTCAATTAGATAGTAATGATGCTAGTTCTTCTTGTTTTGATTATGTTGATCCAAATGCTTTGAATGAAGAACTATCTATTGTATGTGAAAAATTGCTTGAAAAATGTAATCTTTTGAAAAAGAAGAGTTTTGAACTAAAAGAAGAAAACAAGGATTTGTGTTCAAAGCTTGATTTGATTTTGTAAGAAAAGGAAGATATATCAAGTGAACGTGACTCACTTAAATCTCAACTAGACCTTGCCCTAAAGGAAAATGAGATTTAAAAAAATAGAAATGATTGTAATGATGTTTTGAAGAAAAATAAAGTTATATCTTCAAAACTTGATTTTGTTGTAAAATAAAATGATTCTTTGAAAAACAAAATTGATTTGATTTCAAAAGATTTAGATGTTTGCCTAAATGAAAATAAAAAGTTGAAAATTAATATTGATTCACATGTTTGCCATGCTAGTGTAACTTCACCTAGCTCACCTATTGCATGCACCTCTTCTTCTAGGATTGATAATGATATTTGTTTATTAAAGAAGAGTGTGGATTGTTTGGGCTCCACTTTGAGCCATTGTGTCATGAACCACACTCGTTTGGAATCTATGTTTCGAAAGAAACAAGTTCCATCTTTGCATGCACACAAACAACGGCATACACATGCTTCGCACGTTCATGTACACAATACTATGTATGCTCATGTGTACACTTGTGCACATTGTGGACGTAAGGGCCACCTTGCTAAGTTTTGCTATGATCGTATACATGATTCAAATTTAGCAACTAAATTTGTTTGGGTTAGGAAAGGAACTAACCCCCATAGACCCAAAAGAGTGTGGGTACCAAAGACCACCCCTATGCTATTTGATGTAGGTGTGGGCTCTCGCATGACCTGAGAGTGATGGTGCCTTGAGGTGGATGCGTTCCGAGCTTAAAGAGGACTATTTGGATGCATCACTTTCAAGGAGAGTTTGGAGGGAGGACCACCTTGTTTCGGAGACATGGAGTGTTGCCTTTTAGGTTTTGGTAACTATCCCTTACTCCTCATTTATGTTTGCATGCTTTTAGATCATTCATTTATAGCATGATTTGTTTTAATGCTCATTATGCCATATGTCATGTTTATTAGTCTTATGACATACATGATTAGTATTTGAGACATCCATGTTTAATATGGACCCATATTTTGTGTTCTCTCTATGTTTTAGCTATCATGTAAATCATAGATCTAATGCACATGCATTTGCCATAATGATCATATGAGTTTTGTTTTCTATGCTTCATGTTTTGATTACTTGTTGGAATGTTAGTTTTCATTAAAACTTGGATATATACTTGTACATGTAGTGAGCCACAAATAGACTATTATATGTTTGTGCTTGAACGCTCATTTGTACCCATTAGATGTACTAGTATAGTCTAGTTTTGATGATTCATACATTTGACTTGTATTCCCATTTTTATGCATGTTTTTCATGTTTATATGTTTAGCTTCATGTATATGCCTATTTTGTCAAAACTTAAGATATACATATATACCCCATTGAGTCTTTTTGCCTTTCATGTAAATCTTTATTGTGGACTCAATTGTGTTTAGAGACATGTATGTATACTTTAGTTTGTACAAAACATACATATACCTTGAAGCCTATTTGACTTTAATGATTTTCTTGTGTTTCATGTTTTAAGGAATTAATTTTTGAGCTCAATTGCTTAGTTTCTTGATAATGTGTTTCACATAATAATCTTGTACACTCATCTTACTTATTGGTTTCTCATGATTTTGTTTTCATGAGTATGATATGGGATATATAGATTTTGATGTTTAGTGATCATGTGATTTACATGTTTTTTATGAAATATATTTTTGTTTTATTCCTTACTTGAAGGATTTCGTACTAGTTTACAAATTTTTCATATAGCTAGTTCGTATTCTTCAATATGGTAGAGTTTTTCAAACATACTATATTTTCAAACCTATTTTTGAAAAACCCTACCCATCCAAGGGCGGTTGGTTGGGAGACCATGCTTTGTATGCTCATTATTGAAAATCCATTTAAAACATGTGCATGAAATGGGTGGTAGGTAATATGAGTTATACACTTGTTTCTAATTATTGTTTCAATTGGTATCATTGGATCCTTTTAATTGGTATCAATATTGACATTCTTTTTGTATACTCATATATATGTTTTTATATATGTATGCTTATTCTTCAAATAGTATCAATTTCGATTGGTATTCAATTTTTCATACATATATATATATATATATATATGATTTATTTGTGCTTACTATATCTCTATATCTTTGAGCACAAATTTTAGTTATGCTAAGCTTGATTTCTTATATGCATATCATATTTCAATTGATTAGTTTTCAATTGGTATCTTAATACAAGCTTATGCATCGTTTTATTTGGTATTTCTTAAAGGGGGAGAAAACTCGTATTTCATCTTTCAATTGGTATTTTGTTTACCTTTCGTTTTCCACTCTCACACTTTATGATGAAGAATGATTGAAAAATTAATATCGATTTTAAATTTGGTATCATATGCTTATAAAGAAAAATACCTTCAATTGGTATCAAGATATTTTTATTATTTGTTTACTCACAATTGGTATCAAGATTTTTTTTTTACCTTCAATTGGTATCAAGATTTTTTTTTGTTTACTTACTATTTGTAATCAAGATTATCTAATATGTTTTCATTTTGGTATCAAAATATTGATTGGTTTCTTCAAGATTTGTCTTCAATACCTCATTTACTTTCAATTGGTATTCCTCAAAATTTTTGTTGATTTACCTATGTGTTCACTTACAATTGATATCATAATGCACTACATTGATATATTTTTTAATTGGTATCATATTGGTTTTGATTTCACCCCTTTGTTGATGATTGACAAAAAGGGGGAGAAGTATTTGAGTTTATATGCATGTTTATGTTTTATTGTTATGCATGTTTTCACATTGGTATCAAGAGAAAGTTTATTTTATGTTTTGTTGATATTGGTATCAAGAACATGAATACCAGTATCTAGAAACATAGTTTGTTTTTTATACATAGTTTGTTTTTTTATTGGTATTGTTTTTTTTTATTGATATCAAGAGCATTATTTAAGAACATGTTTATGAAAAAGACATAATTTATTTTGGTATCAAGAGCTTGTTTTATGCATGTTGATGCATTTCATGTTTGGTATCAAGAACATGTTTTTATTTGGTATCAAAAACATGTTCGTTTCATTGTTTTATGCATATCTATACATTTTCATGTTTAATATTCATTGCATATATTTATTGTTTATTGCTATGCATGAGTTAAGGGGGAGCTTCCCTGAAGCTTAACTTTAATCCATGCATATATAACTCCATGAGTTTTGTCATCATCAAAAAGGGGGAGATTGTTGGCCCAGAGGCCTTCCACTCTAATTTTGATGATGATTAACTCATGTAGTTATGTTTACTAATAATCTTGTGATGTTTAGTTTCAGATCTCTAACCAAGATATTAGTTGGTGATTAGCTTCAACAAAGGTGTGTTGAAGCCTTTTCACATGGTGATTCAAGAGCCCGAGCGTCAAAGTTATATCTAGCACTCGTTGGAGTCAAGCTCGGTGGATCACGGTTTGGATCAAGTCGACTTGGAGACGGTGCTCTACAAGAAGACCTCGGTACATATTTTAGTTTTATGTTTAGATCCATGTGTAAAGATTAGATAGTGTGGTATGCTCAAGTTCACAACACACACACGTTTCATGTTTTGATTTTCGATTTTGGTTTAACCGATCTTGGTTTTCATGAATAGATAGTATCAAAACAAGTTTACATTGTTTTATGTATATTAGATATGTTCTATATACATGTATGCTTCAACTATTTAAACAAACTTAGTTTGATAGTCTATTTCATGAGTTTAGAGTTTTTGGTATTTTAACAAAACGTATTTTTGGATTTTAAGTCAAAAATATTGATATATGTATCCTTCAGGTATATTGGATTATATCCTTATACAACGTGTCTAAATGTTGTTTCATATCATGTTTTTGTATTTGGATGAGTTTTTGACAAAACGAATTTTCAATTCAAAAATTCAAGTTTTGAAAAATACGGATTTTAGTTTTCGGCAAAATTTTCGTAACACAAAAAGAGTTCAAAATGTTTGTAACTTAGTTTGATTTTTACTCAAACAAGTTTGTATATCAAAGAGAATACAAGAACTTATTTTTGTGACTTTTTAGAGATTTTATGGGATTTTATTTAAGATAAAAAGTCAATATTTCAATCCCTATAATAGTCCTGTCCTGGTTTCTGCTGGTCGACCGGGTCGGTCGACCGAGCTAGGAGTCGGTCGACCGAGTCGGTCGACCAACGTGCACAGCCGTGCACGCCAGCTCTGGCTGGAGGGCCGGTCGACCGGGTCAGTCGACCGCCAGAGAGCTTCTGCTCTCTGGAAAGCCCCGGTCGACCGAGTCGGTCGACCGGCAGAGAGCTCTGCTCTCTGTTCCAGGCTGCGGTTGACCGAGCCGGTCGACCAAGGCTCCAACGGTCGGATTTTTGACCGTTGGCGGTCGACCGGGCCGGTCGACCGACTGCCGTCTGGGCTGAAAAATTGCCCCAACGGCTAGTTTCTTTTCTAGCCTATATATTTGGGTTTTTTGGGCTGTTTTGTAACCAGTTTTTAGAGAGAAAAATTCTTGATCTTCTTAAGTGTTTTAACACTTGTTTTTCAAAAAGTTTTTGTGTTTTAAAAAATCAATCTTCATTTGTTTTAAAAGTGTCTTTAATTCAAAGAAAATAGTCTTTTGGGAATTGGTTTTTGGTCTAAAAATTCTATATCTATTTGGTGTTTTTCCCAAGTGATTTTCTTTGATCAAAACACTTTATTTTCCACACTTGAGCCATATCCTTCTATCCTATCTATTAGGATCTTTTATTTGTGAGAAAATTAGTTTGTGGTTGTGGAAACCACCAAGATTGTAACCCTCCTTATTTGTGGTATCCCTCTTGTGTAGAGGTTAATTTTGGAGTGGTGGTTGGCTCCCTCTAGTGAGAGGTGGAGATTGTGTTTAGCTCCCTCTAGTGTGAGGTGGAGTTGGTGTTGGAATCCCTCAAGTGTGAGGTGGATTGTGATTGTTTGGCTAAATGCCTACCCCTCTTGTGTGAGGTGGTGTTTTGTTTGCCTCTAGTGAGAGGTTGTATTGGTTGAGAGAGGAGTTTTGTACTCCCGGTTATATTTGCCCCAAATCCTCAGTGGAGGTTCGGCTACACTCGTTGATTGCCCTTCACCGGGAATTCGGCTACACTCGTTGGTTGCATTAAGTGTTGTTACAATTTAGTTTTTAATTTCCGCATTTATTTTATTAGATTAGCCGTAAACCTATTCACCCCCCCTCTAGGTGTACTTTCATGTGAAAGCTACAAAAACACATTTGTTGAAGCCAATCACCTACTAATATCTTGGTTAAATATCTGAAATTAAATATCACAAGATTATTAGTAAACTATAACTACATGAGTTAATCATCATCAAAACTAGAGTGGAAGGCCTCTGGGCCAACAATCTCCCTCTTTTTGATGATGAGAAAAACTCATGGAGTTATATATGCATGGATTAAAGTTAAGCTTCAAAGAAGCTCTTCCTTAACTCATACATAGCAATAAACAATAAGATATGCAATGTAATGCTATCAAACTAAACATGCTTTTGATACCAAATATTAAAATAAACATGCTCTTGATACAATAAAAATTCTTAAAAACATGTTGCTCTTAATACCAATAAAAAAAACTTCAATAAGAACTCTTGATACTAAAAAAAGGTGAATAGGTGTACGGCTAATTTATGAATAATAATGCGAAAATTAAAACATAATTGCAACACACTTAGTGTAACCAACGAGTGTAGCCGAATTCCCGGTGAAGGGCTCTGGACTAACTCCTCTTGATTCCTCTGAATAAGAGTTGAGGTGCTATATGAAGCTCTCGTGGTTAAACACAAGTGAAGCACACACAAACAACACAAGCATGTATATGATATGGCAATATGAATCAATGCACAAAGTAAGAGAGAGTTAGAGAAAGTGGATCAAACGCAAACACAAGGATATGTTTCGAGGTTCGAGCACCCAGCTCTACGTCTCCGCCTTCACACAGAAGGATTTCCACTAACCTATCCACACAGCACTCTCACACAGGGAACCTCCATTGAGGATTTGGAGCAATACAATAACAGGGAGTACACAACTCCTCTCTTTACAAACACAACCTCTACACTTAGAGGCTAGGCACAAAGCCAACACAAATCCACCTCACAAATCAGGGATAGGCACAAAGCCAAACAACCAATCAATCTCTCACTAGAGGGATAGGGCACAAAGCCACCACTCCAACAATCAACCTCTACACAATAGGGATATCACAAATAAGGAGGGTTTACAACTTGGTGGTTTCCACAACCACAAACTAATTTTCTCACAAATCAAGATCCTAATAGATAGATAGATATGATAAGCTCAAGTGAGAAAATAAAGTGTTTGGAAATGAAAACAACAAAGAAAAACACTTGGGAAAATCACAAGATAGATATTGAAATAAAGATCAAAAACCAATTCCCAAATGCTCTCTTTTTCTTTGAATTTTCCAACACTTTAAAACAAATGAAGATAGATCTTTTGAACCCAAAACTCTTTTGAAAACTTGCTGTTTAAACACTAGAGAAGTAGGAAATTTTTGCTCTAAAAATTCTTGTTGAGAAATAACTCAAATGTGGGGTATTTATAACCCCCACAAAATTCTGCCCGTTGGCAGGCAGAAAGGTCAAAAATGACCTTCCGGTCGACCGGCCGGTCGACCGGCCAACGGTCAAATTTATGACCGTTGAGCCTGCCGGTCGACCGCGCCCGGAACCAGAGAGCAACGACTCTCTGGCCGGTCGATCGCCTGGTCGACCGGGCCAACCCGAGAGTGGGTTTACTTCAGTCGGTCGGTCGGCTCGGCGCGGCCAAGCAAGCTGGCCTGCGTGCACATCCTTGTGCACGTCGGTTGACCGGTCCGGTCGACCGCCAGAGCCTGGCAGGGCAATTTTCAAAACTTAAAACTTGGGTTTTTATTATCTAATTAAATCCCATAAAATCTCTAAAAATTTACAAAAATAAGTTCTTATATTATCTTTGAAATAAAAACATGTGTGAAAAAATTCAACACATATTTCTAACTATTTGAACCATTTTTGTGACTTACAAATATTGACGAAACCAAAATCCGTATTTTCCAAAACTTGAATTTTTGAAATGAAAATCGTTTTGTCCAAAACTCATCCAAATACAAAAACATGATATTGAAATAACATTGAAACATATAGTATATGGATAGAATCCAATATACATGAAAGAGATATATATCAATGTTTTTGATATTAAATCCGAAAATAGGTTTTATCTAAATACAAAACTCAAATACATGAATAGCTTATCAAAATAAGTTTTTCTAAATAGATGAAGCATATATGTATATAGATCAAATCTAATATACATTAAACCATGTAAACTTGTATTGATTCTATCTATTCATGAAAACCAAGATCAGTTAAACCAAAAACCGAAAACGAATAAACATGAAACGTGTGTGTAGTGAACTTGAGCATAGCACACTATCTAATATTTAACAATGGATCTAAACTAACTATTCTAAAACAAACTGAGGTCTTCTTGACGAACTCCGTCTTCAAGCTGACTCGATCTAAACGTGATCCACCGAGCTTGACTCCAAACGAGTGCTAGATATGAACTTGACACTCGGACTCTTGAATCACCATGTGAAAGCTCCAAAAACACCTTTGTTGAAGCCAATCACCTACAATATCTTGGTTAAATATCTGAAACCAAATATCACAAGATTTTTAGTAAACTATAACTACATGAGTTAATCATCATCAAAACTAGAGTGGAAGGCCTCTTGGCCACATGGTTCACATATAAACCCAACTCATTATGGGTTTCTTTAAAGTTAATAGTAAGTGAAAGAAGAAGAAGAAGAACAATAAGGGAAGGGGACTCGGAGGCCTGGCCGCGGCTGCCTGAGCGACGGTGGTCGTACCCTGCGGTGGCGGTGCCTGGCGGCGGAGGTGGTTGGGCTCGGTACGGAAGTTTACCAGAGAGAGAGGTAGAGATAGAGGATGGGTGGCGGTCACGACAGAGGTTAACAGAGTGTGGGGATGGTCATGGTGGTGCTGGGGAGATGATGTGGTGGCTCTGGGGTGATCGCGGTAGTCGGAGGTTGACGGAGGAGGTGATGAGGAGGAGAACGAGAGTGGTGAGATGGAAATGTGGAGAGAGAGAGAGAGAGAGTAGATAGAGAGTGTAAAAGAGAGGGGTGAAGTGAGGTGGTGAGTGGGGCTGGGCGACGCCCGACCAGTTGGAGGTTGATCTGGTGGCGAGGATGCGGGGAAGGTGGTGAGGGGCAGCAGATGGTTGTGGACTGCGAGAGAGAACGAGGGTAAGGGAGAGAGAAAACTGTAATCACCTAAAGGGGGGTGAATAGGTGACTAGCAAATCTAATGATGAATTAATATGGAATTAAAACTATTAATGCAAACTAAAAATTCTTAAGCACAACACACCAAGTATAACACAAGAGTGTAGCCGAATTCTCCGTGAAGGGCTCTGGACTATCTCCTCAAGATTCCTCTAGATAGAGTTGAGGTGCCGCTATGGCTCTCTTGGATGAATACAAGTGTGAGCAAACAAACCCAAGCATATGACAATTTGAGCACAAGTATATATCAAGCATATAGAGATGAAAGCAATATAAGCAAGCAAGATATAAACACAAGTGAGAGATAGAGAGAGCAATCGCAAACACGGGAGATTTGTTTCGAGGTTCGAGCACCCTTGCTCTACGTCCCCGCCTTCAACACTTGAAGGATTTCCACTAAAAACGATCCCACCGGATCACTCGGTGCCGTAACACCTACAAGCGAGTTCACACTAGAACTCCTTTGGACTCTCTAGTCCCTCTCTTGTTCCCGCAAAACAAACACACACAAGCACGCAAGCTTGTCGAGGCCGCACCTCTACACCGAGCTCTCACTAGAACTCGAAATAACGCGAACCCGCAAGTCCGCATCCTCAAATATAAAGAATAAACACTTTGATGATCACAGCACTTTGATCACCTAAATCCTCTCGCAACAAAGATCCCTATAGGATTGATATAGCAATGGATAACTCAAGTGTGTGTGAGAAAACTAGGATTGAATTGGTGGTGAAAAACTCAAGAAATCTCCTTTTGAAAAACTCTTGATAAACTCCCCTTTGAATAGAAGAATTAGCTCTAAAACAAGTGGATAAAACCTCTACAATAGATAGGAAAAATGGCTTTGAAACTCTCCAAAAATCTTATAGAAAACAGTCCAAGGGAAGCCCTTTTATAGGCTTCCAAAATCTGCCCGTTGGAGGCCAACTCAGTAGTTCAGACTGCTATCGGTCGACCGGTCGGTCGACCGCCAACGATCGAATTTCCGACTGTTGTGCCACCGGTCGACCGTAGCCTGGATACAGAGAGCAGAGCTCTCTGCCGGTCGACCGCCCGGTCGACCGGGGCCATTTCCAAAGAGCATAAGTCTCTGGCGGTCGACCGGGTCGATCGACCGGCCGTCTAGCGAAACAAACCGTGCACGTTTTGTGCACGTCGGTCGACCGCCCGGTCGACCGACAAAAGGCCAGAACAGCAATTTTAGGGATATAAAACTTGGTCTTTTCCTTTAATAAAATCCCATAAATTCTCTAAAAATCTACAAAAATAAGTTCAGTAATATACTTTGATATACAACATGTTTGAGTAAAAATCAAAATATGTTACAAACATTTTGAACTATTTTTGTGTTATGAAAATTTTGGCTTTAAACAAAATCTGTATTTTTCCAAATCGATTTTTTCAAAACTTCTCCAAATACAAAAATAAGATATTTTAAACACTTTTAAAGCTTAGTGTGTATGGATATGATCCACTACACATATATGAAGAAATATCTATGTTTTTGACATTAAACTCTAAATAAAGTTTTGATAAAACACATGTATATTTTGAAGCTTAAAAACCAAAACGATATTTTCTAAAATGAAAACTCTTTTATGAAAACACATATAAATCTTGTGTGTGAGTGTATATGAACTTGAGCAATCCACGAACTAATCTATCCTTTACATTTTATCTACAAACAAAATCTTACAACAAACAAACCTAGACACAAGTCTTCTCATGAAGGTCTTCTTCTTCTTCTTGACTTGGTCCAAATCTTGATCCAATGAGCTATACTCCTCTTGAGTACTTAATGTGATCTTGATGCACAAGCTCTTGAATCAACACATGCTACCTCCAAAACTTGACTTTAAATCATTTGTTGAAGCTAAGCACCTACTAAGATCTTGATCACATATCTGAGACCAATTAAACACAAGATCATTAGTACTATAACTACATGAGTTAATCATCATCAAAACTAGAGCAATGGGCCTTTGGGCTAACAATCTCCCCTTTTTGATGATGACAAAACTCATGGAGTTATATAAGCATAGATTAAAGTTAAGCTTCATAGAAGCTCCCCCTTAACTCATGCTTAACAATAAACAATAAGTATACAATGAAGTGCATAAACTAAACAAACATATATGAATAAAATAAGGAGATAAACATGCATAAAACTCAAATACCTCTCCTCCTTTTTGTCAATTCATTAAGCAAAACATATATGCATAAACTCTCAAAATCATTCTCCCCTTTTTGTATAAAACAAGGGAATGAAACAAACATGCATATATAAACTCATCAAATACTTCTCCCCCTTTTTGTCAAATCATCAATAAAGGGGTGAAAACAAATCAAACAATAAAGATATATATGCGATATATATTCATAAAGAGAGAGACGTGAAGTTAGCTCCCCTACATACATGCATTATATGAAGAAGGGATGACAAAGCCCTAACTCACATAAAGCATAATATACAATGCATAAGTGGAAATGTGAGCTCCCCCTACACACGTGTATCACATAAAGAAGAGATGTTAAGCTCCTCAATATAAGATACACTCAACATGAATCTATATATAGAAGAGATGTTAAGCTCCACTTGCATATAGGCAATACATATCAAAATTTTTTAACACAAATTTTGATAATTATTCAAAGTAATAAAACAAATTTTGAGATACCATTTATAAATAAACAAAATTTAAGATATCACAAGATTTTTGATATCATTTGAAATAGGAAATTTTGATACCAAATGAAATTAAAACATGTGTAAATTTTGATACCAATGAAAGTAAAGTATCTTATATTTTGATACCAATTGAAATTTAAATTAAATTTTGATACCAATTGAAATATATGGTAAATTTTGATTCCAAATAAGTAAAACATTTGTGATACCAATTGAAATTTAAACCCAATTGGAAATCGAAACATATTGATACCAATTAAAGTATATTGTAAAATTTTGATATCAATAAACATTTGAAAACAATGCGTAAGCTCAATTTAGATACCAATTAACATTTAAAAATAAGTCAAGCTTAGCATAAACACAATTTGTGCTTTAAACATGTAAGGATTGTAAATCAAGCACAATCAAAATATATATATGTATGAAAAGAGAATATCAATAGAAATTGATATTATTTGAAATAAAGCATACATATATAGAAAACAAAATATGAGTATACAAAAAAATATCAATTGTGATACCAATTGAAAATATGATGTGAATCAAGTGTATAACTCATAAAGATCCACCCTTTTCATGCACATGATAAAAGATATTAGTTTGAGCATACAAGGTATTGTCGCCTATCCATCCGCCCTTCGTAGGGTAGAAGTTTTCAAAAATAAGAGTTTGAAAATATTTGTATGAAAACACTACTAAATGAAGAATAAACACTAGTTAAAGTAATTTTTAAAAAACTAGTTAAGATTCTTCAAACATAAAAGCAAATCATATATACTTTATGAAGCATACCAATACACAAGAGTTAACACTCAAAATCTATAAGGCTCATAAAAGTGCTCATGAAACAAAGTCGTGAATAAACAAAGAAATAGTGTGAGTGTACAAGCATCATGTGAATAACATATTCATGAAAGTAGTCAATAAGGCCCAAAACATCAATCATGTGAAAATCATGAAAATTCAATTTTTCTTTAAAAATAAGACTTCAAGGCATATGTATGATTTATCCAAAGCTAACAATATGCATACATATCCAAACATAAAAAGAGTTTATGATATAATTTGTATGAAGGCAAGAAACTCAAGGGTATACATGTATATTTATTAGTTTTGAACAAAATTTACATATACATGAAGCAAAACATGCACAAGGATAGGCAAAATAAGTGTAAATGAAGAAATCATCAAAACTAGGTTATACATGTACATGTAATGAGTACAAATGAGCAATGAAGTGCAAACATATAAGAATCAAATGTTACTCACTACTTGTACAAGTATATACACAAGTTTTGACGAAAACTACATCTAAACAAGCATTCACCTCATGAACCATAAACACTAAACATGAACATGCTAAAAATCATTAATGTAAAAGCATGTAAATAAATTAGGAGTTTAGAGATAGTTACCAAACCAAAGAACTATACTCTAAGTCTCCAAAACATGGTGGTTTTCCCACTAAACTTTCTTGATAGTGATGCATCAATTTGTAGTGTCCATTAAGCCCACGCATCCACCACCAAGGCACCAACCCTCTCACGTCATGTGAGAGCCCACACATACATCAAACACAAAAGGTGGGGATTTTGGTACCCATTTTCTTTTGGGTCCATGGGGGTTAGCATTGTTGGAACTCAAACATTTTTATTTGCAAAATTTGTAGAATTTACTCTATCATAACAAAATTTTTCTAAATGGCCTTTGCGGTCGCAATGTGTACATTTGTACACTCTAGCATGCATATGTGAATGAGTGTGATCATGACGTACAAAATGTGCATATGTATGTTGTGGGTGATGTGCATGAACATGTGGAGTTTATTTCTTTTGAAACAAGGTTTCCGATCTATTATGATTAAATGCACAATTGCTCAAAGTTGAGCTCAAACAATTTATTCTATTTTTCAAAACTTTAATCTCATTTTCATCAATGGTAGCATGAAAAGCATGGTGAGAATGAGAATCAACACTCTTTTTCTTTTTAGAAATATTTTTAATTTCTTTTGAAACAATTGTTCTTTTCAAAGAGTTATTTTCTTACACAGCAATTTCTTTTTATTTTTCCACCAAACTAATTTTATTTTTCAAAGAATTATTTCCTTCACAAAGATCATTTAATTTTGAAAATAAGAAAATATTCTTCTTTTTCAAGAAATCATTTTCTTTTGAAACACAAGCAAGTTTATTTTGAAATGAATCTTTTTCTACCGAAATGGAATCATATTTATTTTTCAATTTCTTATTATCCTTTTTAAGCATGTCATATTTTCAAGGAGTTGTTGACAAAAAGACGCAAGCTCATCATATGACATATCAACATCCTCATCTAACTCGGATTCAGAGTTTACCTCAAGGGGGTTATCCCCTTGGACCATGTAGCATACGTCGGAAGCCTCACTTCCAACATCCGAGTCGCTCCCGGCAAGTATTGTTCTTGTTTGCCAAGGGAGACTATAGTGTTCCAAACTACAAAAGCCGAATTAAAATTAGCAACTCTAGATAAATATTCATCATTTAGGGTACTCTTCAAAGTATGGATGGCTTTTGCATTAGCGTCTAAATGTTTGCCATTTAAACAATATGAATCTTTAATAGTGGCAAAGTAAACATGAATGCCTAGGGCTTTGAGGTACAAGGACATCTTAACTTTCCAAGTTTAGATGTTAAGAATTTCAAAAGTGGGAGGTGACATGAAATCCATGTGTGTGTGTACAAATATTATGATTACTTATAAATGAGGATCTTTAACTCTAGGCTATTAGACCCAAATCAAGAGCACCAAGCTCTGATACCAATTGTAATCACCTAGAGGGGTGAATAGGTGACTAGTTAATCTAATGATGAATTAATGCGCAATTAAAACTATTAATGCAAACTAAAAATTCTTAAGCACAACACACCAAGTATAACACAAGAGTGTAGCCGAATTTCTCGTGAAGGGCTCTAGACTATCTCCTCAAGATTCCTCTAGATAAGAGTTGAGGTGCCGCTATGGCTCTCTTGGTTGAATACAAGTGTGAGAAAACAAACCCAAGCATATGATAATTTGAGCACAAGTTTATATCAAGCATATAGAGATGAAAGCAATATAAGTAAGCAAGATATAAATACAAGTGAGAGATAGAGAGAGCAATCGCAAACACGGGAGATTTGTTTCGAGGTTCGAGCACCCTTGCTCTACGTCCCTTCCTTCAACACTATGAAGGATTTTCACTAAAAACGATCCCACCGGATCACTCGGTGCCGCAACACCTACAGGCGAGTTCACACTCGGTGCCTAAGGCTTTGAGGTACAAGGACATCTTAACTTTCCAAGTTTTGATGTTAAGAATTTCAAAAGTGGGAGGTGACATGAAATCCGTGTGTGTGTGTACAAATATTATGATTACTTATAAATGAGGATCTTTAACTCTAGGCTATTAGACCCAAATCAAGAGCACCAAGCTCTGATACCAATTGTAATCACCTAGAGGGGGTGAATAGGTGACTAGCTAATCTAATGATGAATTAATGCGCAATTAAAACTATTAATGCAAACTAAAAATTCTTAAGCACAACACACCAAGTATAACACAAGAGTGTAGCCGAATTTCCCGTGAAGGGCTCTAGACTATCTCCTCAAGATTCCTCTAGATAAGAGTTGAGGTGCCGCTATGGCTCTCTTGGTTGAATACAAGTGTGAGCAAACAAACCCAAGCATATGATAATTTGAGCACATGTATATATCAAGCATATAGATATGAAAGCAATATAAGTAAGCAAGATATAAATACAAGTGAGAGATAGAGAGAGCAATCGCAAACACGGGAGATTTGTTTCGAGGTTCGAGCACCCTTGCTCTACGTCCCTTCCTTCAACACTATGAAGGATTTTCACTAAAAACGATCCCACCGGATCACTCGGTGCCGCAACACCTACAAGCGAGTTCACACTAGAACTCCTTTGGACTCTCTAGTCCCTTTCTTTTCCCGGAAGAACAAACACACGCAAGCACGCAAGCTTGTCGAGGCCGCACCTCTACACCGAGCTCTCACTAGAACTCGAAACAATGCGAACCCGCAAGTCCACCTCCTCAAATACAAAGAATGAACACTTTGGTGATCACAACACTTTGATCACCTAAAATCCTCTCACAACGAAGATCCCTATAGGATTGATATAGCAATGGATAGCTCAAGTGTGTGTGAGAAAACTAGGATTGAATTGGTGGTGAAAACTTAAGAAATCTCCTTTTGAAAAACTCTTGATAAACTCTCCTTTGAATGGAAGAATTAGCTCTAAAACAAGTGGAGAAAACCTCTACAATAGATAGAAAAAATTGGCTTTGAAACTCTCCAAAAATCTTATAGAAAACAGTCCAAGGGAAGCCCCTTTTATAGGCTTCCAAAATCTGCCCGTTGGAGGCCAACTTAGCAGTTCAATCTGCTGTCAGTCGACCGGCTGGTCGACCGCTAATGGTTGGATTTCCGATCATTGTGCCACCGGTCGACCGGCCGATCGAATGTGGCCTGGATACAGAGAGCAGAGCTCTCTCTCTGTCGATCGCCCGGTCGACCGGGGCCATTTTCAGAGAGCAGAACTCTCTGGCAGTCGACCGGGTCAGTCGACCGGCCATCCAGCCAAACAAGCCGTGCACGTTGGTCGACCGCTTGGTCGACCGACCTCTGGCTCGGTCGACCGTGCGGTCGACCGACAGAAGGCCAGAAACAGCAATTTTAGGGATATAAAACTTGGTCTTTTTCCTTCAATAAAATCCCATAAATTCTTTAAAAATATATAAAATAAATTTAGTAATATACTTTGATATACAAACATGTTTGAGTAAAAATCAAAACATGTTACAAACATTTTGAACTATTTTGTGTTATGAAAATTTTGGCTTTAAACAAAATCCGTATTTTTCTAAATCGATTTTTCTAAAACTTCTCTAAATACAAAAACAAGATATTTTAAATACTTTTAAAATGTAGTGTGTGGGATATGATTCACTTCACATATATGATGAAATATCTATATTTTTGACATTAAGCTATAAATAAAGTTTTGATAAAACACATGTATATTTTGAAGCTTAAAAACCAAAACGATATTTTCCAAAATGAAAACTCTTTTATGAAAACACATATAAATCTTGTGTATGAGTGTATATGAACTTGAGCAACCCATGAACTAATCTATTCTTTACATTTTATCTACAAACAAAATCTTACAACAAACAAACCTAGACACAAGTCTTCTCATGAAGGTCTTCTTCTTCTTCTTGACTTGGTCCAAACTTTGATCCAATGAGCTAGACTCCTCTTGAGTACTTGATGTGATCTTGATGCACAAGCTCTTGAATCAACACGTGCTAGCTCCAAAACTTGACTTTAAATTCTTTGTTGAAGCTAAGCACCTACTAAGATCTTGATCACATATCTGAGACTAATTAAACACAAGATCATTAGTACTATAACTACATGAGTTAATCATCATCAAAACTAGAGCAATGGGCCTTTGGGCCAACAAAAACATGAGAGAGAGAAAATGTGAGAGAGAGAGAGAGACAGAGAGATAATCACAAGTGTGGAGGAAAATTAAATAAGGTAGGACGTCGGTTAAAATTGTGTAGCGAATTAAAGATATTATGAGAAGATTAGAGAAAGATTTGGATAGTCAGTTATAATTTTCGATAACTTACAGTTGAAGAAAACAATACTTTGGATTTAATTAATATTAGATAATTTGGCTAAAATTTGACTAGGTCGGAACAGTGCCAAAAAATCCTATAAAATCACAATATTACCTAGGGGATTAATGTGGAATCAGATTTTAAAAATTCAATCTGATTTGGAAATTAAAATCCTAGAACCGATCAGTGATATCGGTCAATACTGATTTTTGGCCAAATTTGACTAATTCTGAAAATCCCCAAAAATATGCTAAAGTAGAAAATATGAATTTTAGGAATAATTTGAAATAGGTTATTGAATTTTAATTCCGGTTGTGAATTAAAAATTATAAGGTCAATTACGGGTACTGGTTACCACCAAGTTTGGAGATTTTTCAAAATAATCCAGAAAAATTTCAGAAAATTTTAGAAAAAATCTAAAAGGTTAAAAAATAATTTATGGAGCTGAAATCAATTTAGTCTGACTACCATGAAGGATAAACAAAGACATACACCATATAGAGTAATGATATGGTAACACGTACATCTAGAGCTAGGGGTTACACTTCTACCCATCTTATAACAAAAATTTCGTCTTCAAAATTTAAGTCAAAAATTGGAACACAACATGCTAATAGAAATAGAAGCCTTAATAAAGTAATACCTGAGGGTCAGGGAATATGTAAAGGTACTTTTCCGAATTTCATCCTCTAACTCCCAGGAAGAACTCCCGGGGAATTATGGTCCCATGCCACTCGAACTAACGAGATCACTCTATTCTTTAGGACCTTCTCTCTTCGATCAAGTATTGCCACTGACTGAACTACATAGGTCAAATCTGATCTCAGTGTCAGTTTTGAATAATCCAAAACATGTTTCTCATCAGGCATATATTTTCAGAGTTGAGACACGTGAAAAATATCATGCACCCCTTCAAGAGATGGATGTAAAGCCAGCCTGCAAGCCACTGCACCAATTCACTTCACAATTTCGAATGGCCCAATATACCTTGGACTTAACTTTCCTTTACTTCCGAATCTGATAACACCCCAGTTGGTGATATTTTAAGAAATACATGATCTCCAGTTACGAATTCTAGGGGTCTCCTTTTGGAATCTACCCAATTCCGTTGGCAGTCTTGTGCAGCCTGTAGATGCTTTCTAATCTGGGCTACTTTATCCACAGTCTGAGTAATCAACTCTAGTCCAAGCAATGTCCTTTCACCAATATCATCCCAACATACTGGTGATCTACACTTTCGCCCGTATAGAGCCTCAAATGGAGCCATCTGTATACTAGCCTGGTAGCTGCTATTGTATAAGAATTCAGCCAAATGTAGATGATCTTCCCAGAATCTCTTAAAATCCATAACACAGGCCTGGAGCATATCTTCTAGAACTTGAATAGTTCTTTTTGACTTTCCATCTGTTTGGGGATGATAAGCAGTACTGAATTTTAACTTGCTTCCCAAACTAGTCTGTAAGCTCTGCCAGAATTGGGATAGAAATCTTGTGTCTCTATCTGACACAATGCTCACTGGTACCCCATGCAACCTTATTATCTCTTGCATGTAGCGCTCTGCTAAGGACTCAGTGGACTTCCCACCCTAAAGGGTATGAAGTGAGTTCTCTCGGTCAGTTTGTCCACTGTCACCCATATAGCATTGTGACCCTTCAGACTCCTTGGCAGTGCAGTTACAAAATCATAGTAATATGCTCCCACTTCCATTCAGGAATAGGAAGGGTTGCAGTACATCGACAGTCCTCTAATGTTCAGCTTTAACTTGTTGGCACACTAGACATTTAGATGCAAATCTGGCATCTTCCTTTTTATCCCATGGCACCAAAAGTGTTGCCTCTTATCTCGATACATTTTTGTTCCACCGGGATGAATATTATAAGGAGAATTGTGAGCTGCTGCCAGTAACTCCTATCTAACATCTCCCTTGGGAAAACATAACCTTACGCCATATCTTAGGGATCCATCCCCATGAATAATTAAGTCAGTTCTCAAGCCAACTTCTACTTGATCTCTAAATTTTTGGAGTTGCATATCTTCAACATGGGCTTCCTTTATTCTGTCTATTAATAAAGACTGGAGTTGCAGTGCCATACAATGAGGCACTCACCTGGTATAATAACTTCCAGGTTTAATCTTCTCATCTCTTCTATCAAACTCTTCTGTTCAGTGAGAATCATGGCAACCAGTCTCCTACTTAGAGCATCTGGCACCACATCACTCATCCTGGATAGTACTGGAGATTAAGGTCATACTCTGCCATAAGTTTCAACCATCTCCTCTGCCTCTTATTTAATTCTTTATGAGTGAAGATATATTTCAGAGTCTTATGGTCCGTGTAAATCTCCACTCGAGTCCCCAATAAATAATGTCGCCAAATCTTTAGGGCAAAAATGACTGCAGCTAAATCCAAATTAGGAGTCGGATAGTTCTACTCATGTGACTTGAGCTGTCTTGAAGCATAGGCCACTACTTTATCGCGCTACATCAGTACACAGCTAAGCCCCTGACCTGATGCATCACTGTATATAACAAATCACCCGACTAATCTGGTATAGTAAGAACAGGTGCAGTCGTTAGCCTTTGCTTCAATTCTGAAAAGGCTGCTTCACACTATTCTGTCCAAATAAATTTTCTCTCTTCTTAGTCAACTGTGTCTGAGGTTTGGCAATATTTGAAAAATCATTCACAAACTTTCTATAATATCCTGCCAATCCCAGGAATTATCGCACCTCTGTAACTGATTTAGGTGTCTGATTAGTCTCTAATATTGCATATTTCATACCGCATCTTCACATTTATTTTATATAAAATATTGCTAATAATTGTTTTCTTATGTGTTCCTAGGTCCATGGTGTGCAATGAAGAAGAAGACCCAAAATCACCATTTAATTGGTGATTATAAGCCTATAAAGATAGCCATTGACCTTGGAGGGTGATTCTGTTAGACCTAGGTGCTCAAATGTAGAATCCAGTAGGTACAACCGACATGGGGACGAAGCGACAGCGCACAACAGGTGGCACCGCGCGCGCCGCTCTGGTACAGTTGCAGAAACGCGAATTTTGCTGCGTTTTCACGATAGTACTGGCGCGGCTGTACCAGAACTTCGGGTCAGGGTTTGTCCCCCTAGCCCCCTTTCTCCTGGTGACTATAAATACCCCGTTGGGGTTCTTCAAAAGGAGATATTCAGAGAGTTTAAGGTTTTTATGTTAGTTTATTTTTAGGAGTTGTAGTTGTTTATGTTTTCTTCTTCTTCTATCTTAGTTTAGCCATTAGAGAGAGAGAGAGAGAGAGAGAGAGAGAGAGAGAGAGTACAAGTTGTATTTGAAGGTGACAATCTTATACAAGTAATACTTCTCCTTCTTCTTTTCACCACTTGGTGTTTTTACTTGCTATTTACTTACTTGTATTAGTGTAAAACTTCTTTTGTTTACTTCTTCTCTCTTGTTTTCTTACTCATGTCTAGCTAACTTTTTCATTACATGGCTAACTAACTACTAACCCACTAAACTCTAACAACTTGATTGATAACCCAAATGAGTCAATAGTGACAAACAAGCCTTATGCTAATAAGAGGTATGACATCTTAAGACGAGGGTTCTAACTCTAACTTATTTACAAGTATTACCATTCTTATATTTCACGCTTAACCATTTTTTATGATTTATAGATTGTAAAACTTACTTGTTTTTTTAAGTTAGAGATATTCCTATTAATCTTTGCCGATACCGTTAGTGCACTTGTTTGTTCCCTTATTCTCGCCTTAATTGGATCTTGATAAGGGAATCAAGTTTTGCCGTGTAAAGCTAAGTTAAAGGAAGAACTTTCATTCGATCTCCAACGTGAATAGTTCTTATGCATAAAGATTACGCTTTCCTATGATCCATTGTGAGGCTACATTTCAAGAAATTAAAGATTTGTGGGAGCACTTAGTAGGAAATTAGCCATGCATTTTTACCCTTAAGAAAACTCACTTTTACAACCATCAAACCAATCCAAGAAATTCTTGAAACAACACTTGTTTTCCTTTCAATTCATTATTTGAAACAAAGAACTTTTTCTTTACTTTGAACCAAAAAGCCGCATGAAAGCTTCCATCTCTCTCCCTCCTTGTGGATACGATCCGTATAGCCACTTTACTATTATGAAAGAATCACAAAAGTAGTAACATCGACCATCACTCCTTTACTGATTTTTGTGCATGCTTTTTGTCGATCAAATTTTGGCGCCGTTGCCGGGAAGGGAACGACTTTATTGTTCACATACGATTCTTCTTTATTTTTATGTAGGAGAAATTACTAAGGATCTAACTATAACGGGAAGCAAGATTGGTGGCCAAAGACATTGCATGAAGAATTCATTTGCCCTTGAAAAAATCGTGTAAAAGCGAATTTTTCTGATTGAAGTACTAACAAAAGCTCTTCTGCAGGGATGCCAAAAATTACTAAAAAATTTCTTTCTAAAATTTTTAGTTCACTTGTATGCTTTACCTTTACACTTGTAATAATTGAACAGAAATTCATTTGTTGCTAAATTAAAAATCGGATTAGACTCTTGCATTTAGGGCACGTCTCTATTTTAATTCATTTCAATTTCTGTCGAAGAGTGCTAGAGAAAGGTACGTGTACATTTCATATAGAATAAGACCAATATTTTAGAGTGATTTATCGCTTTGAGTGTTATCTTGTTGTGAATACATTGTACACTTGCACAATTGACATTAAGGGCAAAACCCAAATAAATAAGGTAAGGTAGGGATTTCATCACCTTTTCTTAGCCTAAAAACCATCTCCAAGTGCACTCACAATCCCAAGCCTAATTAATGTTGATAGACGTTGGCCTTAGGGATATCTCGGACTCACTAAGAGATTAACCGAGGGTGAAAATTGCAAGAACTATACTCCTACAAAATTGGTGTCTAAGGAAAGAGGCTTGAGAGGTTAAGCCTCGAAAGCTCCGTGGTTTGGTGTAATTAAGGCCCGAGGAGTTTTGTCCTTTCCTGGCTGATAAGCTTGTGGTCTAATTCCTACAACAACCTCCCCTGGAGAATCGACCAGTTAGGAGTCGTCTAGATCCGAGTACCTTAGACTAAGGCTTAGTGGTTGTTTCTCTTTCTTTTGTTTGTTTTTTTATTCTTTTCAATTGTTTTATTATTTGTACGTTGTTTTTTGGTGTGCTACATACAAGAGTGGGTGAGAGATCCTGTAACTTTCAGATAAACCAGAAACACTTCTCTGTCCATGCATCCAGAACCAGTGATGGCATCGCTACAGGACAGGTTTTGCCCAATCAGAACTTCACTGCCATCTTGTATAAAACTTCCTGAGGCGAATGGTAATAACTTTGAGTTAAAACCCAATTCATCAACACTCTTCCGAAATTTCACGGTTTAGAATCAGAGGATGCATACTTCTTTGTTAGGAAATTTGAAGAAGTATACCTCATGATGCGCATGCCCTAGCTAAGAGACGATGCCATTAGGCTACGTGTCATCCCCTTCTCCCTAAAGGACCTAACTAAGAAATGGTTGTATAGTTTGGTTGTGGACTCAATCACAACATGGGACGATTTCGTCAAGGCTTTCTTGAAGAAATTTTACCCATTCAGAAAACTGCCCTCATCAAAAAGAACATCATGCAGTTTAAGTAAGAACAGAGTGAATCATTCTGGAGATACTTTGAGTGATTCAAAGATCTCTTAGCTCAGTGCCCTCATCACGGTGTAGAGAAATGGCATCAGTGCCAGATTTTCTATGATGATTTAGATTATCAAATAAAAATCTTGTTAGAAACCATGTGTCAGGGGGGGTTCTTGCAAAAGGATGAAAACTAGGGTGGGATTGTTTAAAGATCTACCTGAAAAAACCCTACAATAGGAGCCAACCACTGAGAAACTAAGGAATTCACAGTTTATAGTGTCAAAAGGAGGGCTCCTATCCTTAGAATCATCCATAGCTGCTGAAACTAAGATCGCAACTCTGATGAGGAGAATAGAGGCTCTAGAAACGAAAGAGCCAGCCAACGTTAACCAAATCAACCCACCACCAATTTACAATCCGGGTTGTTCATATTATCAGGCACCAAATCATGTTTTCAAAGAGTGTCCTATTTTTCAGACTCATCAAGTACCGCCGGAACACATGAATGCGGCTTACTCAAGGCCGCAACACAATCCCTGCTCGCAGACTTACAATCCTAGTTGGAGAAATCACTAAATTCTCTTGGGCCCCGAACAATTTTCCCAGGCCCAATTCTCCCAATCTTCACCATCACCATCCGAATCATCAAGCAAATTTCCCAGTTAAGCTCCATCTTCCTCCTCCAAAATTCATCAATGGAGAAAAAATTCAGTAAATTGGAGGAGAACATGAAGGAATTTATGAAGTCCTAAGCCGCCTTCATGCAAAATCAAGGACATACATTGAACAACCATTCACATGCCATATCTAGATTGAAAAAGCAGATGAGTCAATTTAGCAAACTCTCTAAGTGAAAGACCCAATGGTACTTTATCTAGTTAGCCGCTAGTCAACCCTAAGAATTCCAATCAAGCTAATGAAGTTCAGGATCCTCAGATCAACCAGTGTAATGTTGTTCACACACTCAGATCAGGAAAGAAGGTGGACAACCAGGTCTACTACCAGAAAAATTCTATCCATATTAATCCTACTCTTGCCTCCATATTTGCTAGCTCCTCTCACTCTGCTCCGCAAACGTCTGATAAGGACACAGCTGCTGATCAAGTTCACAAGCCTGTAGCACCCTTTCCTAATAGGCTTAGGAACAACAATACAAACATGCACATGGAAAAGATACTTGAGATGTTTAATCAGGTCAAATTGACGTGGCTCTTTTGACGCTATCCAACAAGTCCTAGCATACACTAAATTCCTTAAGGATATCTGTACGAAGAAGAGAAAAATGAATGTGCCCAAGAAAGTGTTCTTGGCAACCAACATAAGCGAAATTCTATCTGGTCCTAATCTGGTGAAATACAACGATCGTGGATGTCCCATAATTTTTTCCACCATAGGATAAACAGAAATTAGCCGAGCACTTCTTGACCTGGGAGCAAGTATCAACTTGCTACCTCTCTCAGTATACCAGTAACTTGGGTTGGGCGAGCTGAGTCCAACTCGAGTCACTATTCAGTTAGCTGATCGATCTGTGAAAATTCCCAAAGGAAAAATCACAGATGTTCACATCCGGGTCGGGGATTCATCTACCCTGTTGACTTCATTGTGCTTGAGACCCAACCTGTGTCAAATCCACGGTCCCAAACTCCTGTCATCTTAGGGTGCCCATTCCTTGCTACAGCTAATGCGATAATCAACTGTAGGAACGGGTCCATGCGATTGACCTTTGGAGACATGAAAAAGGAGGTCAATGTTTTCAATCTTGAAAGACAACCCATGAATATAAATGATCATACTTTGAGGTCAATTCTATTAAAAATTTGACCAATGAGCATGAATAGAGCATAGAAATGGACATAAAGAGTGAGTTTGATCTGGGTCTGAGGATTTCAATCTGGATCAGATCATAGATTCAGCAGTGGACTGGGCATCAAGCCCAAGTACACCTCATCCCAGAACCGAAATTTCAAATCTCCCTTCTAATGAATCAACTCCTTCTCTAGAGTTAAAAGCTTTACCTGAACACCACAAGTACGCCTACCTAGGCAAAAGAGAAACCTGCCAATCATCATAACATCCCATCTGACTGGGCAACAAGAGGACAACTTGATGTCTATTTTAAGGAGACATAGGGAAGCCATTGGATGAACAATGAAATATATTAAGGGGATAAGTCCAGAAATAATACAACACAGAATTCATTTAAATGATGAAGCGATTCCCAGGAGGGACCCACAGCGCAGGCTTAACCCACTCATGGAAGAGGCCGTAAAAAAGAAAAATTTAAAAAATATTAGACAACGGGATCATTTATCCCATTTCTGAGAGCCAATGGGTTAACCCGGTTCATGCTGTCCCAAAGAAAACTGGTTTTACGGTGGTAGAGAATGAGTACAAAGAGTTGGTACAAACAAGATTGCCTACCAAGGTTCATATTTGTATTGACTATAGAAAATTGAATGTAGCCACTCGTAAGACCACTTCCAGCTACTATTCATCGACCAAATGCTGAAACGCTTGGCTGGACATGAGTACTATTATTTCCTGGATGGGTACTCGGGATACAATCAGATCTCTATTACTGCAGAAGACCAGGAGAAGACTACGCTCACCTGCCCATTCGGAACCTTTGCCTACAGACGCATGCCCTTTGGATTGTGCAACGCTCCCACGACATTCTAACGGTGCATGCTTAGCCTTTTCTCCGATATGGTAGAATATTTTCTAGAGATTTTTATGGATGACTTCTCCATCTACGGAGATTTATTTGATCAGTATCTTCATCATCTAGAGTTGGTTCTGCAAAGATGTAAGAAAAAAAATCTAATTCTGAACTGGGAGAAATGTCACTTCATGGTGAGGCAGGGGATTGTCTTAGGCCATGAGATTTCTGGGAGAGGAATCGAAGTTGACAAGGCAAAAATAGAAGTTATCGCGAAGCTTCCACCATCCAAAAGTATCAAGGATATCAAATCCTTTTTAGAGCATGCTGGGTTCTACCGACGGTTTATTAATAATTTTAACAAAATCGCTAGACTTTTAACCAACCTGCTCACAAAGGACGTGCTCATTGATTTTAACGATGAATGTTTCAAATCATGGGAGAAGTTTAAGCAAGATCATGTATCTGTGCCTATCATTTCTGCTCTAGATTGGGCTCAATCATTTAAAATCATGTGCGATGCCTCTGATTTTACTATCAGTGCTGTTCTAGGATAGCGCATCGACAATAGGCAGCACGTGATTTACTACTCGAGTAGGACCCTGAATGACGCCCAACAGAACTATACAATGACCGAGAAGGAATTCTTGGCCGTTGTCTTCGCATTAGAAAAGTTCCAGCCCTATTACTAGGATCGAAGAATGTGATTTTCATAGATCACTCAGCATTGAGGTACCTCATGACCAAGAAGGAAGCTAAAGCCTGACAGATTCGATGGATCCTTCTACTTTAAGAATTCGACCTGGAAATCCGTGATAATAGAGGTGTAGAAAATGTGGCAGCTGATCATCTGTCAAGAATTTCTAATGCACCTATAGTACAAGCTCCGATTAATGAGGATTTCTCAGATGTGCACATCCTTGCTATTTTAAAGGAACCATGGTATGCGGACATAGTCAATTATCTGACCACTGGACAATTACCCACTGAATGGACAAAGCAAGACCAATATCTCTTCTTTGCCCAAGTACGATATTTCTTTTGCGAAGAGCTGTATCTCTTTAAGTATTGTCTTGACCAAATTATTCGACGATATATACCAGAAGAAGAACAGAGGAGCATGCTCAGCTTCTGCCATGAACTTGCATGCGGAGGACACTTTGGTCCCCGCAAAACCGCAGAGAAGGTTTTACAAAGTGGGTTTTACTGGCCTATTTTGTTCAAAAACTCATTCCATTTTTGTAAGTCAAGTGAGAATTGTCAAAAGACTGGGAAGATTTTGAGACGAGACATGATGCCCCTGAACCTGATTCTTGAAGCTGAAAAATTTGATGTTTGGGGCATTGACTTCATGGGACCATTCTCAAATTCCTTTGGCAACCAGTTCATCTTGGTTGCAATGGATTACGTCACGAAATGGGTAGAAGCTGTGCCTACTAAGACCAATGACAACAAAGTGGTTGTCAAATTTCTCAAGGAAAACATCTTCTCCCATTTTGGCACCCCTCGAGCTATAATTAGTGATAATGGGTCACATTTCTGCAATAAGGTTTTTGAGCCTCTGATGCGGAAATACTCCATCACTCACAAGTTATCCCCCCTGTATCATCCCCAAACAAATGGGCAAGTTGAAGTGACCAATCGACAAATCAAGCTCATTTTAGAAAAGGCAGTAGGATAAAACCGAAAAGAATGGTCGGTCAAGCTAAACGATGCGTTATGGGCTTACCGAACTGCTTTTAAGATAGTCCTGAGAATGTCTCCATATAGAACTATATTTGGAAAAGTCTATCATCCGCCTGTCGAGTTAGAACATCGAGCCTTATGGACTATTAAGCAACTTAATTTTGATCTGATTAAAGCCAGTGAATGAAATGTTGGCCCAAAGGCCTATCACTCCAGTTTTGATGATGATCAACTCATGAAGTTATGATTACTAATGATCTTATGTTTAATTAGTGACAGATTCATTATCAAGATCTTAGTAGGTATGGAGCTTCAACAAAGGATTTAAAGACAAGTTGGAAGCTAGCACCGGTTGATTCACGAGCCTATGCATCAAGAACACATCTAGAGATGAGCTCGGTGATTGCATTTAGACCAAGTCAAGAAGATGAGAAGCCTTCAAGTGAAGACTTCAAGAAGATGAAGACTTGGGTCTAGGTATAAGATTTAGTTTTTTGTTTAGTTAAAAATGTAAAGGATAGATAGTTGGTGGATTGCTCAAGTCTATATCACACACACACTCTTGATAGAACTCTTGATAGAATTTCTTTCATAAAAGAATTTTTATTTATATGTTTAGAAAAGAATTTTTTGAAAAAGATTTTTCTTTGTAACAAAATATATACACTTTGGTTTTTGGTATTTCTATCATACATATCTTTTCAACCATAACCAAGTTTAGAGCTTAATGTCAAAAACATAGATATATCATTATGATTGTGTAGTGGATCATATCCATACACACTATGCTTTAGAATGAACTCAAATATCTTGTTTTTGTATTTGATGAAGATTTGGAAAAACTAGTTCTTGGAAAAACATGTTCTGGAAAACAGTTTTTATTTTTTGAGCCAATATTTTCAAGTTACAAAAATAGTTCAAATCTATTATAACATGCCTTGATTTTGTGCAAGCATGTTTGTATATCATTGTATAACATTGACACTATTTTTGTAGATTTATTTGAGGATTTATGGGATTTATATTAAGTTAATAAACTACCTTAAAAATCCCAGTTTTTCAGACCAGGAATTGGCTGACAGACCAAATCGGTCGACCGGGCGGTCGACCGCAGCTAGGTCAGGTCGACCGTCCAGTCGACCGGACGTGCACAGCCTTGTGCACGTTGTCAGCACAGTGGTCCGGTCGACCGTACGGTCGACCGCTGCAGAGAGTTCTGCTCTCTGGATTTCTGGGTCGACCGGGCGGTCGACCGGAGGCTCCAACGGTTGGATTTTTGACCGTTGGCGGTCGACCGGCCGGTCGACCGGTAGCTCAGACAGACCCCAACGGTCATATTTTTCTGACCTCTATAAAAGGGAGTTTTGTCATTGTTTGAAGCTAAGATTTTGAGGACTTCTTGAGCCAGTTTTTCTAAGTCATTTCAGAAGTTTTCTCCACAAAATAGAGAGCAAATACTTCCCATCTAAAAGGGAGTTTTTATTAAGAGAGTGTAAAAAGTGATTCTTTGAGTTTTTCACCATAGATCTTTTTCCTTGCTTTCTCACACCACACTTGAGCTATCCATTGCTATATTATCCTATAGGTGTGTTGTAGTGAGAGTGCTCTTTAGGTGATCAAGTGTTGTGATCACCAAAGATCTTTTCTTTGTTCTTTGAGGAGACGGGCAAGTGTGCTCGTTGGTGGTTTGAGTTCGGTTGTGAACTCTTGGTGGTTTGAGGTGCGGCCTCGGTGAGCTTGAGGAGCTTGCGTGTGTACGGGACTTGGGAGTCCGAGGGCTTGTAGGTGTTGCGGCACCAAGGAGAGATCCGTTGGGATCGTGCATAGTGGAAATCCTTCGTGTGTCGAAGGCGGGGATGTAGAGCAAGTGTGCTCGAACCTCGAAACAAACCCTTTGTGTTTGCGATTGCTCACTCTATCTCTCTCTCTCCTAGTCTCATTTTATATCTTGCATTCAATTATTGTCTATCTCTTATATGCATGATATTCCCTTGTGCTCATAATTGCTATACTTGCTTGGGATTGTTGTTAACACTAGTATTCAACCAAGAGAGCCAACGCGGCACCTCAACCCATTCAAGGGGAATCTAGAGGAGCTTGTCCAGAGCCTCGCAAGGGGAATTCGGCAACACTCTTGTGTTATACATAAGTGTTTAAATTAAAAGAAGTTTTATTTGGTCATCTTAGTTTTAATTCCGCATTATTTGTTCATAAGTGACCATTAGATTAGCCATCACCTATACACCCCCCCTCTAGGTGAACCTATAATTGGTATCAGAGCTTGGTACTCTGATTTGGGTCTAACAACCTAGAGTAAAAGATCCTCATTTTTAGGCTAATCACAAGATTTGTACACACACCATGGACTTCATGTCACCACCCACCTTTGACATCCTTAGCATCCAAATTTGGAAGGTTAAGATGTCCATGTATCTCAAGGCCCTAGGCATTCATGTCTATCTTGCTACATTTAATGACTCTTATATTAACAATAGCAAGTATATTGAGGGTAATGCAAAAGCCCTAAATGCTTTGAAGAGTACCCTAAATGATGATTACTTATTTAGGGTTGCTAACATTGATTCGGCTTTTGTAGCTTGGAACATCATCACCTCCCTTGGCGAAAAGGATCTATACTATGCCGGGAGTGATTCGGACGTTGGAAGCGACACCTCCAACACATGTTTTATGGTCCAAGGGGATAACCCCCTTGAGGTAACTTCCGAATCCGAGGAAGATGATATTATGTCATATGATGAGCTCAATTCATTTTGCCAACTATTGCTTGAGAAATATGACATGAAAAGGAAAGAAATTAAAAATTTGAAAAAGGACATTGCTTGCATGCATAAAGAACATGACTCATTTAGAGATAACATTGCATGCTTAGAAAAAGATAACAAAAGTTTGAAAAAGAAATTTGATTGCATGCATGTAGAAAATGATTCTTTTAGAAATAAACTTGCATGTTTAGAAAAGGAAAATAAAGATTTGAAAAATGAAAATGTTTCCTTACTTTCAAAATTGAATGATCTTTGTGAAGGGAACAATATTTTGAAAAATGATATTGCTATGGTGGAACAACAAAAAGAAAGTATTTTACAAGAAAATAAATCTTTAAAAAGAAAATTGTTGAAAAGGAAAAGGATAATGTTTTTCAAAAGAAAAAGAAAAATGATTCTTTATCTCACCATGCTTTACATGCCACAACTAATGAGATTAAGAATTTGAAAAATAAAATGGATAATTTGAGTTCAACTTTGAACTCTTGTGCATTTAATCATACTAAGTTGGAGTCAATGTTTTCAAAGAAACAAACTCCTCATGTTCATGCACATCACTCTCATCATCATGCTTATGTTGCACATGATCACACTCCTACACATAAGCATACTAAGGTGTACGTATGTACACATTGTGGCCGCAAAGGCCATTTAGCAAAATATTATTTTGATAAGAAACCTCATTTATATTTTGCTAAGTATAAAAGATTTTGGGATCCTTACAATAAAGCTAACCCCAAAGGACCCAAGAAAGTATGGGTACCAAAACCCCCACCTTTTGATTTTGATGTAGGTGAGGGCTCTCACAAAACATGAGAGGATTGGTGCCTTGATAGCGGATGCAATGGACATGATGGACAAACTTTTAGATGCATTGCTATCAAGGAGATTTTGGTGGGAAAGACCACCATGCTATGGAGCTTTGGAGTTGGTAACAATTTCTAAACTCCTATTTTTTATGTACATACTTTTACTCATGTCATATTCATAAGCATGTTCATGATTTTATTTGATTTGTGCTTCATGTGGTATTTACATGCTTAGATGTAGAAATGTATCAAACTTGCTTTTATACATATATAGATAGTGAACTACAATTGACTCATATATATTTTGAACTTCATGCTCACTTGTATCCACTATATGCATATGTATAGACTAGTTTTGATGATTCTCCGTTATACATGTTTTACCTATTTTATGTTCCACTTCATGTATATGCATGTTTAATTCAAATCTAATAAATATACATGTATACCCGTGAGTCTCTTGCTTCCATGCAAACATCTTTAATAGACTCTTTTATATTTGGGATATGTATGCGTATTGTTAGATTTGTATAATTCATACATATACCATGAAGATTGTAATTCTTATGAAAAATGATTTTGAGTTGATTTGTTTTGAGAAAAATGATTTTTATGTGTTGTTCAATAAAAGTTTTAGTCATATTTGATTTGAGCTTCATTGACGATTTTCATGAAGATACCATTTACATAACCTTTGATCACTCACCTTTTAAGAAAATAGATAATTTTGAGCTTTATGGAATATGAGTGCTTGAACTTTTATGTATTTAGTATTATTCATGGAAAACATTTGACTTTGTATTTTTGAAGGATCTTTAACTAGTTTGTCAAAAATCTATTTAAACTAGTTATCTATTCTTCAAATTGATTCACATGATCCAATTTTTAATCATATGGATAATTCTTTTGTATTCTCAAAAATTTATTTGATGCTTCATGATTTGAATATTAGTTTAAATGTTAGTATTTGTCAACACTTGGATTTATACTTGTACACATTATGGATCACAAATAAATCTATATATGATTGGGTTTGAATGCTTATTTGTGCCCATTAGGTGTGCTAGTATAGCCTAAGTTTTGATGATTATTACATTTTAAACTTGTATTCCCATTTTGGATTTATGCTATGATCATGTGCTTTCATTTCATGTATATGTTTGTCTTGCCAAAACATTAAGATATACATGGATACCTCTTGAGTCATTTGCCTTTCATGCAAATCTATATATGGACTCAATTGTGTTTTAAGGATATGTATGTATACTTAATGTCTTGTCAAAACTTACATATATCTTGAAATATAAATTTTTGTTTTTAATAAAATTTTTGTAATTTTTCAATAAAATTTTTGTGATGGATTTCATGATTTCAAAATTTAAAGGAATATTGAGTTTTATTGCTATTTTTCATAATGCCATGTTCCACATAACACTAGTACACTCATCTTTTCAATATGGATTTTATGGATACTAGAGTGTTTTTAGTGCCATGTGATTTACTTGTGTTTTATGAAAAACTTTTAATTTATTCCTTGATTGAAGGATTCCGTACTAGTTGTTAAACATTTTCATTTAACTAGTTCGAATTCTTCATATGGTAAACTATATGATGTATACACCTAAGTTTAATTTTACTATTGGTATCATTGGATATTTTCAATTGGTATCAATATGATTCTTGTTGTGTATAATCGTATTTTGATTGTATGTATGAATGCTTTCAAATTTAAATCAATTTCTATTGGTATTATCTTTCCATACATATATGTGATCTTTTTGTGCTTATTTTACAATCGGTATCTTTTAAAGCACAAAGATTGTTGATGCTAAGCTTAATTAGAATTTCAAATTGGTATCCCATAATAAGCTTATGCATAGTATTTTTAAAATTGATATCAAAATTCAAAATTTGATTGTTCTTCATTTGGTACCTTAAAAGAAAAATTGTGTATCTTTGAAAATCTCAAAATGTGTTTTATTAAGAAAGTTCAAAATTTTGTCTTGATAAAGAAATATTCAAAATTTTTGATTTGTATTTCCTATATGCAAGGAGAGCTTAACATCTCTCTTACATATGGATTCATGTTGAGTATATTATAAATTGAGGAGCTTGACAACTCTTCTTTATATGATATACGTGTGTAGGGGGAGCTTCACATCTCCTCTCATGCATTACATAATATGTGTTATGTGAGTTAGGGCTTGTCATCCCTTCTTCATGTAATGTATATGTGTAGGGAAGCTAACTTAGCGTCTTCCTCTTCATGAATGTATATCGCATATAAATCTTATTGATTGATTTGTATCACCCCTCCTTAATTTCCTTGTTTTGACAAAAAAATGGGGGAGAAAATTTGTTTGATGTATTTTACTTTGAACCCTTTGTTGATGATTGACAAAAAGGGGGAGAAGTATTTGAGTTATATGCATGATTTCCTTAAGGGGGAGAAGTATTTGTTCCTTACTTAAGGGGGAGAAAGATTTTGAGATTTTGAGTTTTTATACTTGTGCTTTTACTCATGCATAACAATAAAATAATAAGATAAAAGTTTGAGAAAAAGATTTGTGCATTCATTTGCATACATATTTATGTGCTTTAATGTCATATCTATTTATTTCTAGTGATGCATGAGTTAAGGGGGAGCTTCTTTGAAGCTTTACTTTAATCCATGCATATATAACTCCATGAGTTTTGTCATCATCAAAAAGGGGGAGATTGTTGGCCCAAAGGCCTATCACTCCAGTTTTGATGATGATCAACTCATGAAGTTATGATTACTAATGATCTTATGTTTAATTAGTGACAGATTCATTATCAAGATCTTAGTAGGTGTGGAGCTTCAACAAAGGATTTAAAGACAAGTTGGAAGCTAGCACCGGTTGATTCACGAGCCTATGCATCAAGAACACATCTAGAGATGAGCTCGGTGGATTGCATTTAGACCAAGTCAAGAAGATGAGAAGCCTTCAAGTGAAGACTTCAAGAAGATGAAGACTTGGGTCTAGGTATAAGATTTAGTTTTTTGTTTAGTTAAAAATGTAAAGGATAGATAGTTGGTGGATTGCTCAAGTCTATATCACACACACACACACTCTTGATAGAACTCTTGATAGAATTGCTTTCATAAAAGAATTTTTATTTATATGTTTAGAAAAGAATTTTTTTGAAAAAGATTTTCTTTGTAACAAAATATATACACTTTGGTTTTTGGTATTTCTATCATACATATCTTTTCAACCATAACCAAGTTTAGAGCTTAATGTCAAAAACATAGATATATCATTATGATTGTGTAGTGGATCATATCCATACACACTATGTTTTAAAATGAACTCAAATATCTTGTTTTTGTATTTGATGAAGATTTGGAAAAACTAGTTCTTGGAAAAACATGTTCTGGAAAAACAGTTTTTATTTTTTGAGCCAATATTTCCAAGTTACAAAAATAGTTCAAATCTATTATAACATGCCTTGATTTTGTGCAAGCATGTTTGTATATCATTGTATAACATTGACACTATTTTTGTAGATTTATTTGAGGATTTATGGGATTTATATTAAGTTAATAAACTACCTTAAAAATCCCAGTTTTTCAGACCAGGAATTGGCTGACAGACCAAATCGGTCGACCGGGCGGTCGACCGCAGCTAGGTCAGGTCGACCGTCCAGTCGACCGGACGTGCACAGCCTTGTGCACGTTGTCAGCACAGTGGTCCGGTCGACCGTACGGTCGACCGCTGCAGAGAGTTCTGCTCTCTGGATTTCTGGGTCGACCGGGCGGTCGACCGGAGGCTCCAACGGTTGGATTTTTGACCGTTGGCGGTCGACCGGCCGGTCGACCGGTAGCTCAGACAGACCCCAACGGTCATATTTTTCTGACCTCTATAAAAGGGGATTTTGTCATTGTTTGAAGCTAAGATTTTGAGGACTTCTTGAGCTAGTTTTTCTAAGTCATTTCAGAAGTTTTCTCCACAAAATAGAGAGCAAATACTTCCCATCTAAAAGGGAGTTTTTATTAAGAGAGTGTAAAAAGTGATTCTTTGAGTTTTTCACCATAGATCTTTTTCCTTGCTTTCTCACGCCACACTTGAGCTATCCATTGCTATATTATCCTATAGGTGTGTTGTAGTGAGAGTCCTCTTTAGGTGATCAAGTGTTGTGATCACCAAAGATCTTTTCTTTGTTCTTTGAGGAGACGGGCAAGTGTGCTCGTTGGTGGTTTGAGTTCGGTTGTGAACTCTTGGTGGTTTGAGGTGCGGCCTCGACGAGCTTGAGGAGCTTGCGTGTGTATGGGACTTGGGAGTCCGAGGGCTTGTAGGTGTTGCGGCACCAAGGAGAGATCCGTTGGGATCGTGCATAGTGGAAATCCTTCGTGTGTCGAAGGCGGGGATGTAGAGCAAGTGTGCTCGAACCTCGAAACAAACCCTTTGTGTTTGCGATTGCTCACTCTATCTCTCTCTCTCCTAGTCTCATTTTATATCTTGCATTCAATTATTGTCTATCTCTTATATGCATGATATTCCCTTGTGCTCATAATTGCTATACTTGCTTGGGATTGTTTTTAACACTAGTATTCAACCAAGAGAGCCAACGCGGCACCTCAACCCATTCAAGGGGAATCTAGAGGAGTTTGTCCAGAGCCTCGCAAGGGGAATTCGGCAACACTCTTGTGTTATACATAAGTGTTTAAATTAAAAGAAGTTTTATTTGGTCATCTTAGTTTTAATTCCGCATTATTTGTTCATAAGTGACCATTAGATTAGCCATCACCTATTCACCCCCCCTCTAGGTGAACCTACATGAAAGAGATTGCAGATCTCAGAGGTGGAGGAAATACGGAATGAGGCTTATGAGAATGCACGGATCACAGAGAGCAGGATGAAAATTTTTCATGACCAGATCATCAACCGGAAAAACTTTGCCCCTAGGGAAAAGGTTCCGCTATATAACTCAAGGCTTCACATTTTCGCGGGGAGGCTAAAAACTTATTGGTCTGGACCCTTCATTGTGTGAACCGTCTTTCCACACGATACTGTGATAATTTTCGATTCAAAGAGTAATAAGGAATTCAAGGTGAATGGGCAAAGACTGAAGCCATTTCTGACCACTGAGCCTGAGTCACAGGCTGAAATTGTACTGAGTCTTTTCGCTCCATCGTACACATGACCATAGCCATCCACACACCACACATAAATAAATAAATTAAAAAATAAAATAATAATAAAAATAAAAATAGAAGTGTAAATAAAATAAAGATTAGGGGTTTTCTATAATTATTGTTTATATGATATAATCACCCCTTATATACTAGTAAATAACCCTTTACCCTAGGGCTAAAATTGGAACTCCCCTTTTTTGTCCCTATTTGTACTCTCTTCTTCCTCTCCCATAACCTAACACCAAACTTACTTCAGATCTGGAGAGGAGACATTGTCGCGCTGCCACCTTCCAAAGCCACTCCCGTGCTCCCTCCAAAAAGCCGCGCCCGGGCATATAAAGCTGCAAAAACGCGGCTTGTTCAGGGACTCTTCCGCGCCGCTTGTTCCCCCACCGGCCATCTCTACGAGAGGATCTCGGATCTCTTCTCAGATTTGGGGTTCTGTTGTCTGGTTTACTCCAATAAGTCTGTGGATTGGTTTTCCCTAAGATTTCTGGGAGAGGTTTGCGAATTCTTTACCTAATCTCTCTATTTTTCAGATCTCGATTATGGCTTCTACTATATTTTCTGAAAAAGATTTTTCTAGAATATTTAATGACGTTCAGGGTTATGGGACCGTTTTTTTAGATAGAATTCAATAACCTCAATTTTGGCTCTATCCACTTCAATTTCCTTCTTGGAGATTTCATGACCCAAGACAATTTCATGTTTTACCATGAAGTGGTATTTCTCCCAGTTCAGTGTCAGATTTTTCTCAGCATAACGCTGGAGGACAAGTTCTAAATGGTAGAGACATTGAGTGAATGAATCTCCATAGATGGAGAAATCATCCATGAAGATTTCTAAGAATCGTTCTACCATATCAGAAAAAAGACTCAACATGCAACGTTGAAATATTGCTAGGGCATTGCATAAGCCGAAAGGCATTCGACTATAAGCAAATGTCCCAAATGGACATGTGAACGTAGTCTTTTCTTGGTTTTTAGGAGCAATAGGAATCTGATTATACCCCGAGTAACCGTCCAAGAAACAATAATACTAGTGGCCCGCCAAACGTTCAAGCATTTGATCAATGAAGGGGAGTGGAAAATGGTCCTTACGAGTTTCAGCATTAAGCTTCCTATAGTCAATGCAAACTCGGATCTTCGTAGGAAGTCGAGTTTGGACCAACTCTTTGTTCTCGTTTTCCACTACGGTGAAACTAGATTTCTTTGGAACCGCGTGGACAGGACTGACCCATTGGCTATTAGAAATGGGATATATTATCCTATTGTCTAAGAGTTTCACAATTTTAGCATAAATAACCTCTTACATTATAGGGTTTAACCTACGCTGCTAGTCTCTTTTAGGTATGGCATCTTCATTGAGATGAATGCGATGTTGAACTATGGTTGGACTCAATCCCTTTATATCGGTCATAGTCCAACCAATGGCTTCCCTATGTTTTCATAGAATTGCTTTAAGATCATCTTCTTGCCCGTCATTTAAATGGGGGGTAATGATGACAGGAAAGGTCTTTTGTTCGCCTAGATAGACGTACTTAAGATGTGCAGGTAAGGCTTTCAATTCTAAAGAAGAGGAAGACTCACTAGAAGGATGAGTCAAATTTGTTGGCTCCATATTTGGTGAAATAGGGTTCGAGGCTCAATTCACAGCAGAATCAACAACCTGATCAAGATTAAAGTCGTCAGACTGTAACCCGAAATCACACTCAGTTTCTAGTTCCAATTCTTCCCTGTGTTCACTTGTTAAGTTCTCAATGAGGTTGACTTCAAATGTTTGGTCCTCAACATCACGGAGTTATTTTTCTAGGTTGAAGACAATGACTTCTCTAGTCATGTCCCCAAAAGTTAACCTCATGGACCCATTCTTACAATTGATAATGACATTGACAGTAGCAAGGAATGGTCGCCCTAGGATAACAGGAGTTTGAGCCCTAGGATTGGACACAGATTGTGTCTCTAGAACTATGAAATCAACGGGGAAAATAAACTGTTAGAACTTGATTCTGATGATACATTTGTGAAGCCATTTCATTGGAGCTCTATTTCACAAGTTTATACAAGAGTTCTACATGCTTAAGACTTCCCAAGAATAATGGTTATAGATGTGTATTGTAATATTTATTAGAATGTTAAAAGCCTTGAACATACACACACATCTTAAGTCTATAAGTCGACTTATTACCATGCATAGTCGACTTATACCAACTATAGTCGACTAACCCCTAACTATAGTCGACTTAGGTTTGTTTCTAGATGCATACCAACTTTCTGTTTCTGATCTGTATGCACTATTAATCGACTTATACTTTTTCCTAGTGGACTAATATATGTCCTAGTCGACTAATATATTCTGCTGGTCAACTAATATCAGTTTTCAGAAATATGTCTTTTGTATCAGCCAAACCCTAGTCAACTTGCCCCCTTTATTAGTCGACTAATATAGGCAAAAGTTGTTCTTCTAGTCGACTAATATAAGCCCTAGTCGACCAATGGCAGTTTCTAACTGTTAGACAGTTTCTGATTTCTGATGTTTTATCCAACATTTTAATATTCAAATTTGTCCTGATAACTATCCTAACTGACCATAGATTTTAGCTATAAATAGGGATATTGTCTTAGGCTAAAAACACCAATTCATATCAATAGTTTTCTGCCCAAAAACTCTGTTTAAAAATCTGTTTTTTAGAAAACTATTTTCACTTTCAATTCTTCACTCAAATTCTAATCCTTTAGTGAAGATATCTGAGAGTCCACCTATAAGAGTCCTTGTTCACGATCACACATACAGATTCAAGGCTTATAGGATTGATTGTATTCACTCAAAGAGAAAGATTGTACAAGAGCGTCTTCGGGTTGAAGAGAGGTTGTACAAGGTGTTATGTCTTCTTGGTTGTAAGAAGAGTTGTATACATTTGGAAACGGGGATTTGTCAAGTGGTATACAAGGTGTTGATTTTGGGTGTACAAAATCAAAGGTTAAAGAAAAATCTCAAGCGGGTGGCTTGGGGACTGGATGTAGGTCAAGAGGACCGAACCAGGATAAATCACTTGTGTTTGCGTTTGATTTACTTTCTGTGATTTATTTCCTTTTATGCAAGTTCTTTTATTTAACTCTAATATCTTTGTTTGAGTGTTGACGTAATTTTTAGATCCTACAATTGGTATCAGAGCCCTGCATACCCAGTCAATAACCTACAAGAATGGCAACGGAGTTTCCTTCATCGCAATTCAGAGAAAGACATTCTACACAACGTCCACCACTATTTGATGGATCGAGCTACAACTACTGGAAGTGTAGAATGAAGATTTACTTGCAATCGCTCAATTACGAACTATGGAATATAGTAGACGCAGCGTACACCAAACCGACTACCAATTATAGCGCTTGGAGTGATGATCAAAAGAAGAATGCGAACCTTGATGCCAAAGCGATGAATGCATTATTCTGTGCCTTAACCAAAGATGAATTCAATCGTGTGTCAACAGCCACATCTGCAAATCAAATATGGCACACTCTACAGGTAACACATGAAGGCACAAATAAGGTTAAAGAATCTAAAAATTTTATTCTTGTCCACAGGTTTTAACTATTCAAAATGAAGGAGAATGAAATCATCTTAGAAATGGTTACAAGGTTCACCAACATAACAAATTCCTTAGCCCTTGGAAAGGAATACACCTAAGTCGAAAAAGTTCGCAAGATTCTTCGTGCACTCACATCAGATTGGGAGAAGAAGACAACTGCAATCGAAGAAGCAAATGATCTCTCCACTATGTCATTAGAAAACCTCATTGGTAATTTAATGGCATATGAAGTACAACTGGAAGACAGAAAGAAGGATGAACAACAACCTTTCTCAAAAAAGAAAGAACTTGCCTTCCATGCATCCTCAGATACATACAATTCAGATGACGATGAAGAGGAGATGGCAATGCTCTCAAGAAAATTCAGAAAGTTCTTGAAGTAAGGTAAGTTTAAATGTTTTAATTATAATAAAACATGTCATATGAAGAAGGATTGCCCATTGCTCAAAAATAAAGGTAAATTCAAGAGCAAAAAGTTCAAAAAGAAGAAAGACTATCAAGCATCATGGAAAAATAGTGATTCCTCTTCCTCTGACGAAGAAGCCACTGAACATGCCAACATTTGTTTTATGGCTCAAGAAGAAGATGAGGTACATTATACTAAACTCTTAGATGCATTTCATGAATTATACAATGATCTTAAGAATGAAAAGATAAAGAATAAAGTTTTGTCAAAGGAAAATGGAAAACTTTTCATAGAAAATTCATGTTATGTTTCTCAAATTTCTTCTATAAATTCTCAAAAAGATGATTTTGAAAAAGTGATATCATCATTGAAAAAGAATAGCGAGAATTTTATAAAAGAAAATGTTATGCTTAAAAAGGAAACTTTGTCTTTAAATAAAAGAATTACTGTTTTAAATAAAAACATATCAAGTTTCAAAATAAAGTATGAAGAGATTTTGAAAAATGTGACTAAATTTAATCAAGGAAAAGAAAAGTTAAATGATTTATTATCATATCAAAAGGTGTCACCAAATTATTATGGTCTTAGATTGTTAAATTAAAGTGAAAAATCTACACATGTTAGTAAAAAGAATCATAATCCATATAATTTTTTTGTGAAAAGAAATACTGATATTTCGAAAAGAATTAAAAATAAGTTCATATGGATTCCTAAAAACTTAAGCATTATTGATAAAAATACTTATATTGCATCATACATATATTCTATATGTAATTCATGCAATTATATGTATACTAACAGATGGAAACCAAATTCAAATTGGGTTTGAATTCCTAAAGGTTAATGCTTTGATCTTATAAATGATTGGTACCATTTTAATGTTTATCTTTCAGGTACCATATAAAAAGTTTAGAAAGAAAAATATTTCAAACATTTATCATATGTATGTATATGTTATGATATATTTTTTTGCAGGGGAGAACACATGTTTTCTATATTTGTTATAACCTGTTCTACGCAGGGGGAGAACATATAACATATTCTCTGCAGGGGGAGTTTTTATGCACACAAAGTGTTATCATCAAAAAGGGAGAGAATATTGGAACTTAATTCTGATGATACATTTGTGAAGCCATTTCATTGGAGCTCTATCTCACAAGTTTATACAAGAGTTCTACATGCTCAAGACTTCTCAAGAATAATGGCTATGGATGTGTATTGTAATATTTATTAGAATGTTAAAAGCATTGAACATACACACATCTTAAGTCTATAAGTCGACTTATTACCAAGCATAGTTGACTTATACCAACTATAGTCGACTAACCCCTAACTATAGTCGACTTAGGTTTGTTTCTAGATGCATACCAACTTTCTATTTCTGATCTGTATGCACTATTAGTCGACTTATACTTTTCCCTAGTCGACTAATATATGTCCTAGTCGACTAATATATTCTGCTGGTCGACTAATTTCAGTTTCTAGAAACATGTCTTTTGTATCAGCCATACCCTAGTCGACTTGCCCCCTTTATTAGTCGACTAATATAGGCAAAAGTTGTTCTTCTAGTCGACTAACCCATAGACCCTAGTCGACCAACGGTAGTTTCTGACTGTTAAACAGTTTCTGATTTCTGGTGTTTTATCCAACGTTTCAATATTCAAATTTGTCTTGATAACTACCCTAACTGATCATAGATTTCAGCTATAAATAGGGATGTTGTCCTAGGCTAAAAATACCAATTCATATCAATAGTTTTCTGCCCAAAAATTCTGTTCAAAAATATTTTTTTTAGAAAACTGTTTCCACTTTCAATTCTTCACTCAAATTCTAATCCTTTAGTGAAGATTTCTGAGAGTCCACCTATAAGAGTCCTTGTTCACGATCACATACAGATTCAAGGCTTATAGGATTGATTGTATTCACTCAAAGAGAAAGATTGTACAAGAGCGTCTTCGGGTTGAAGAGAGGTTGTACAAGGTGTTGTGTCTTCTTGGTTGTAAGAAGAGTTGTATACATTTGGAAAAGGGGATTTGTCAAGTGATATACAAGGTGTTGATTTTGGGTGTACAAAATCAAAGGTTAAAGAAAAATCTCAAGCAGGTGGCTGGGGACTGGATGTAGGTTAAGAGGACCGAACTAGGATAAATCACTTGTGTTTGCGTTTGATTTACTTTCTGTAATTTATTTTCTTTTACGCAAGTTCTTTTATTTAACTCTAATATCTTTGTTTGAGTGTTGACATAATTTTTAGATCCTACATAAACTCCCTGACCCGGATAAGGACATCATTAATTTCCCCCTTTGAAACTTTCACTGAACGCTCAGCCAGTTGGATAATGACTCGAGTTGGACTAAGATCGCCCAACCTGAGTTGTTGATAAACTGAGAATGGGAGCAAGTTGATACTTGCCCCCAAGTAAGAAGTGCACGACGAATCTCGGCTTGTCCTATAGTGCAGGCAATGGTGGGACAACCTGGACCTTGTACTTGACAGGGATCAGACCCGACAGTAGCTCACTAATGTTAGTGGCTAAGAAGACCTTTTTGGGTACATTAATCTTTCTTTTCTTAGTGCACATGACCTTAAGAAACTTAGCATAGGATGGGACTTGTTGGATGGCATCAAGAAGTGGCACATTTATTTTCACTTGATTGAAGATCTCAATTATCTTATTCATGTGTGGATTTTACTTGTTGTTTTTCAGCCTATTAGGAAATGGTACTATAGGCTAGTGCACTTAACTAGTTGACTTATCTATTTCAGATTTGTCAGATTTTGAAGGACTGGGACTAGATGAGGTGGATGGTTGAGTGTGATTGTGCTGAATGGGATTAGACGGTGTTGACACTTGATTATCAACTTTCTTTCCTGACCTCAGCGTATGAACAACATTACATTGATTCAATGATTGATCCTCAGCCAAATGAGCTTGTTGAGAATTTCTAGGATTGGTTATTGGCTGACTAGGCAAGGTACCCTTTTGTCTCTCATTCTGTGGAATGGCTAATTGGCTCATTTGAACCTCTAGCCTCTGTATAGTTTGCATGAGAGAATCTTTGTTCTTCATGTATCTTTTCATGTTTCTCTAAAAATCAGTCATTCTCCTTTCTAGTTGAGGATTCTGGAAGGAAGATTGTGGAGTTTGGTTGGAAAAGTTTTGTTGATAGTTTGAAAAATTAGGTGGATGGTTGGGAGAATTATGATGAAAATTGAAAAAGTTGGGTTGATGATTGGAAGAATTATTGGCATGATGGAAGTGGCTTGCATGATTTGACCGTGACTGGTCATTGTTATTTTGGTTCCATGAGAAATTCGGGTGATTTCTCCAGCTAGGATTGTACGTTGGTGCATAAGGATTATTGTTCGGCCTTGAAAAGGTCACATTCATCGGTTCTGAAAAATGTTGTTGAGCTTGAAACACAGGACACTCCTCAAACACATGATTCATGGCTTGACAGTAAGTACAGCCCAGAGTTGAAAATTAGTTTGGGTTGACTTGATTGATTGGACTTGGTTCCTTAGTTTCTAAAGCTTCCAGTCTTCTCGCTAGGTTAGCTAACTTAGCCTCGTTAGCTATGGATGATTTAATAGAATGGAAACCTCCTTTTGAAGAGATGGAGTTTGAGTCCCTCGAGGTTTCACTAGTAGGTTCCCATTGGATGGTCTTTTCAGCTAGATTCTCATATAAATCCCATCCTTTATTCTCATCCTTCTACAAGAATCCCCTTGGCACATGCTTTCTAGGAGGGTCTTGATAGAGTAGTCTAAACCGTCATAAAGAATTTGACATTGTCGCCATTTCTTTATTCCATGATGAGGACATTGCCTCCAAAACGGTTCACTAGGTTCTTGCTTAAATTGCATGATGTTCTTCCTAATGAGAGTGGTCTTATGAATTGGATAGAATTTCTTCAAGAAGACCTTGATGAAACCATCCCAAGATGTGATAGAGCCGGCCGCTAAGCTGTAAAGCCATTTCTTGGCTAAGTCCTTAGGAGCGAAAGGGACAAATCTCAACCTAATAACATCATCTACAAGGTGTGGGATTTTCATCATTAGACATACTTCCTCAAATTCTCTTATGAAGAAATAAGCATCTTCGGACTTTAAGCCATGAAACTTGGGGAGTGTGTTGATAAACTGAGACTTTAGCTCAAAATTGTATTCACCAACCGATAGAAGTTGGATGCAAGATGGAAGTGAGGTTCTAATGGGATAGAACCTATCCTTCCAAGATGTCGGTTGAGCCATAACCGGATCTGGTCTTGGTTCAAACTTGGGTGGTGATGTGTTTCTAGTCAACCTAGATGAATTACGGTCACTTGACCACAATTGCATACACAAACACAATCACAAACAAGTTCACCAATAGTCAACAAGAGAAAACAACCATGCCTAGTCTAAGGTAATCTTAACCTAGACAACTCCTAACTGGTTGATTGTCCACAGGAGATATAATGCAGACTTTGACCACAAGCTAATCAGTCAGGTCAGGGTAAGATTGGTGGGAGGTATTCACGCAAAAGCGACGGGCCTAATTAAGCCAAACCACCAGCTTTCGGGGTTTTGCCTCTCAATCCCTTTTCTAGACACTGATTTGGCAGGAATCAAATTCTAACACCTTCCCCCTTAGGATAATCTCCTAGTGAGTTCGAGATGTCCCTAAGGCCAACGTCTATTAGATTTTACTTAGGCTTAGGTTATGCGTGCGTGGAGATGGTTTGTGGGCTAAGAAAGGGTAATGACTTCCCCACCTTATCGTGATTTGGGTTTTGCCCTTAGAATTGATTGTGTAGAGTGTACAAGATATAGAAAAGTAAATTCAAAAGCAAATATCACCTAAGAATGTTTCCTAAACTATATGCTATGCATACGTACCTTGTCTCTAGCTATCTTCAACAGTAATTGTAAAATAAATGTAATTAGACAAATGCCTAGAATGCAAGCCTAAATGTTTTTTTTAAGCAATTAACAATCACACAGATTACTATTGGATTAAAAATAGGGAGTGTGAATATCAAATATAGCAAGAATAATAACACACAAAAACTTTATTTTTGTAAGCAATATGTCCTGCAAAAAAGAGTTTTACTAGTCCAACAAAAATTTTAACTTTTGTATTGCAATTTCTTGAAATTCTGTTTCCTACTTTCGAGAGTAGGGCCATAGAATAGCAAGTCTTTTCCTGCAAAGCTTGAATGTTAAATCTGAATCTTGACTTTCCTGAAACAAGACACCAAACTTGTTAGAAAATAATTACACCGTTCCCTCTCTGGCAACGGCGCCAAAAATTGATTGTGAAATAAAAGTGATAAGAATTACCGTGTAGTTTTGGGCTAACGGGTCGTGTCCACGAGGAGGAATGCGATAGAAGCTTTTCGGTATTAAGTAACAAAGAATGGAGTTGGTGTCTTTCTTTTTTATCAATTGAAAAAGAGAATGGAGAGAAGGGAAATGATTAAAAGAAAAATTGCAAACTTAGAGAAGGCTTTGGAAAAGGTGATTTTTTTAAAAGCTTGAAGAGTGATTGGTTGTTTGTAATATAAGAAGAAGATCTGGGCTCACTATCTCACTTACTCAACGATGTGTTCTTCTCTTAAAATTCTTAGTGCCTCAATTTGATCATAGGCAAAATCCTAAGCTTGAGTTTAGAAAGTTTTAAGTAAAGCAAATAAGATAGTTTGAAAAAGTTAACTCTGATCTTTAAGAAATCATCTTGAATTGAATGTTAAATCATCAAGTCTTTCAAGTATGAAATAAAAACAAGTTCAAGAGATGTTTTAAAAGAAGTAGAAGTTAAAATCTAAACCCATCCTCATGTGCCTTCAAGAACACTTTCAAAGAAGAAAGGCTTAGTTTAGGCATGCATATGATTCCATTGGGTCTTTACATCAAAACCATTCAAAAAGAAAAGGGATCGAAGAGAGGAACAATAGTGAGCCCAGAAAACGAATTTAGCTACTCATGGAAGATGAAAAATAATACATGAAAATAAAGCAAGACATACCCGTGAATTGGAGTGGAAGAAGAGAAAGCTTGATCCTTTTATTGATGTCACTTCAATCTTCAGATTACAATCACTCTATTCCTCTCTCTCACTAGTATTTAAACTGAACTACAAATTATAAATAGAGATACAACTTCTATACTATCTAACAAAGAGCCTAAACCTTAAAAGTAAAGAGAACCTAAGTTCCGGTCCCTTTTTCTCTGAAAAATACAGTATTTATAGGCAAAAACCAAATGGGGGAGGGCGTACGAAGATAGGGGGAGCAAATGCTCCCCAATAAACTCAACAAGGCCGTGGAAACGCGGCTTTGGCTGCATTTTCGCGGCCTGGCTGTGGCCAGGTGGCCACAGCTGGGGGGTACACCTCTTGGTTTTGTATTCTGACTTTATCTCCTGCTGGTTTTTCCGTTTCAGCTCCAGGATTTGACGAAACAGCCTTTGATCTTTGGCTTTAACCACTTAATTTGGGAAGATTCATTTTAACCAGTTTTCAACCTCTCTGATTTGCCATGACCTACCCTGATTTCCTGATTTTGAATTAATTCTGAATTAAATCAGAATTTGATGGGCTTTTGGGCTCTTTTCTCTTTCCTATCCTTTAGCAATGGGCCTGCAATTTATAAAGAAAAATAGGACTTATTAATATGATTTATTTAGATAATAAACATGATAATGTGACAATAAATATGCAATATATGTGACCGATCAATAAGCATTCATCTTAAATTTTCACATGTCAATGTTGGAAACATCATACATGGGAGGGGTAAGAAAATCCATAAGTACAAACTAATATATGTGCAATGCAAATCAAGATTAGCAATCTAAGGATCACACTCCTAGGTGGTTAAATCGAATATCAGGAGCGCTAGCTCTGATACCAATTGAAAGTACTCCTAAAGGGGGTGAATAGGTGTACAAACTAATCTAGGACAAATGATGTGAAATTAAAAACTCATTGCTAATATACTATATGTAATCAAGAGTGAGCCCGAATTCCCCATGAAGGACTCTGGAACTGCTCCTCGGGTTCCTCTAGATTAAGAGTTGAGGTGCTTTAAAATCTCTCTTGGTTGAACACAAGTATGAGCACACAAACTGTATCAAGCATGTAAATGAAATGAGGAAGTAATAACAATGCAAAATATAAAGAGAGAGAGAGAGAGAGAGTTAGAGAGAAAGATCTAAATGCAAACACCAAAATATGTTTTGAGGTTCGAGCCACTGCTCTACGTCCCCGTCTTTACATAGAAAGATTTCCAACTATCCAATAAGGATCTTTCACAAATGAACCTCCACTGAGGAATTACAATTACAACCAGGAGTACACAAATCCTCTCTCTTTCTCCTCTACACAAGAAGAAGGCATAAAGCCTAACACAAGGCCAAAGAAAAGAAATACACTTGGTGATCACAAAGATCACAAATAATCTCTCTTGGTGATCTAAATAGACCACAAACAATTTTTTCACAAAATAAAATCCTATAGATAGATTTTGAATTGATTTCTCAAGTGTGAGAAAACAAAGTGTTTGAAAAAGAAAATCACAAAGAAAAATACTTGAGAAAAACTCTAGATAGATATGAAAAATAAAGCATAAAACAACTTTCCCAAAGACTTCTTTTTCTTTGATTGTTTCAACACTTTAAAAAAATAAAGATTGAGAATTGAAGCCCAAAAACTTATTTTGAAACACTTTAGAAAATGGGTAAGAAGGCACTAGAAAACTGATAAAAACTCTCTTGAAAATTTTAATCAAAACAATCCCCAAAACCACTTTATATAGGGCCAAAGTGAGTATAGCCGTTGGGGTCAAAATCTGCCCAGAATGGGCTGTCGGTCGACCGCCCGGTCGACTGGCCAATGATCAGATTTTTGACCATTTGGCATTGTCGGTCGACCGCCCGGTCGACCGACCCCAAGGCAAATTGCCTTGTCGGTCGACCTCCCGGCCGACCGGGCCTACCCGAGGGTCGGGTAGTGCCAGTTGGTCGATTGCACGGTCAACCGGCCACATGGGCTTGCCCTTGTGCACATCAGTTGACCGACCGATCGACCGAGCCCTGGTTTGGTCGACTGGACGGTCAATCACCTATAGGCACAGAACTGGGTTTTAGGTTTTGAAAAGTAGGCTTTTAAATACCCAGAAAATCTAATAAATCCTTTAAAATTTATAAAAGTAAGTTCATGTAAATATTTGAAGGACAAATATGTGTGATAAAAATTCAACACACATTACAAACTATTTGAATTATTTTTAAGGTATAAAAATTAAGTTTTAAACTGAAAACTGTATTTTTCAAACTTAGAATTTTGAAATGAAAATTATTTTCTCCAAAACTTGTATAGATACAAAACATGATATTTAAACACTTTTTATGTATAGTGTGCATGGATAGAATCCAATACACATATAAAAGATATATCTATATTTTTGACATTAAATCCAAAAATAAGTTTTGTTAAAAACAAAACTTGAAACCATGAAATAGAATCATCAAAATAAGTTTTTAGACATTATGAAACATCAATACATATGGATGAAATCCAACATACATATAAACCATGTAAACTTGTTTTGATTCTATCTATTCATGAAAATGAAAAATATGTTCTTAAAAATCCAAAAATGGTTAAACCAAAAATCAAAACTATTGAACTTGTGTGTGTACTTGAGCATATCAAAACTAACTATCCTTACACAAGATCTAAACAAACCTAAACTGAAGTCTTCTTGTCGATCTTCATCTTCAAGACGACTCGATCCAAACTTGATCCAAAGAGCTTGATTCTTTTTGAGTGTTAGATGCGATTTTTATGTGCGAGCTCTTAAATCGATACGTGTTAGCTTCAAAGCTGGATTTGAATTCTTTGTTGAAGCTAAACACCTACTAAAATCTTGATCAATATCTGAAACTATATAAACACAAGTTCATTCGCAAACTTAGCTTCACAAGTTAGTCATCATCAAATTAAGATGAAGGGCCTTTGGGCCAACAGAGATATCCCTAGAACAGTCTTGAAGGCAGTCCTATAGGCCCAGAGTGCATCAATAAGCTTAACCGATCAATCCTTCCTATTCTGCCTGATAGTTTTCTCCAGAATAAGTTTTATTTATCTATTAGTAACTTTGACCTGCCCGTTCGTCTGAGGATGGTATGCCGTGGATAGTTTGTGAGATATGAAATATTTTCACTTTAGGGCTTCAAAATCCCAATGCAGAAATGAGTCCCATTGTCGCTTATTATCGTACGGGGGACTCCGAAGAGTGAAATGACGTTTCTTTCAAAAATTTGATGACAACTCAGTTATCATTCATCCTCGTTGGTACTGCTTCGACCCACTTAGAAATGTAATCTACAATATCCAAAATGTATTGGTTACAGAACTAATTAGGAAAGGGTCCTATAAAATCGATGCCCAAACATAAAAATTTTTACTTTCAAAATTTGGTTAAGGGGCATCTTGTCCTTTCGTGTTATTCGACCTGTAATTTGACATTTTGTACAGAGTTTGCAAAATTTGAAGGAGTCCTTGAATAGAATGGGCCAATAGAACCCACTCTGCAGAACTTTCTCAGCAGTCTTACATGGACTAAAGTGTCCACCGCATGCAAACTCATGATAAAAATTCAACATACTATGGTGTTCATCCTCAGGAAAACACTTTCTAATGATCTGGTTAAGGCAATATTGTTAGCCCAGAGGCCTTTTACCTTAGTTTTGATGATGACTAACTTATAAAGGTTAGTTTACTAATAATCTCGTGTTTACATAGTTTCAGTTATTGATCAAGATATTAGTAGGTATTTAGCTTCAACAAAGGAGTTTTGGAGCTAACACATGTAGATTCAAGAGCTCGTGCGTCAAGATCGGATCTAGCACTCGGTTAGAGTCAAGCTCGTTGGATCGTGTTTAGATCGAGTCAGCTTGGAGAAGGAGTTCAATAAGAACACTTCAGTTTTTTATATCTTGTGTAAAAATAGATAGTGTTGATATGCTCAAGTTCATACACACACAAGTTCAATTTGTTTGGTTTTTGGTTTAACCGGTTTTGCATTTTGCATAGACATATATATGATTTTCATGAATAGATAGAATCAAAATAAATTTACATGGTTTAATGTATATTAGATTTCATCTATATACATCTGTGCTTCATATATTTGGAAAAACTTATTTTGATTGTCTATTTCATGTGTTTAGAGTTTTGTAATTAACAAAACTTATTTTGGATTTCATATCAAAAACATAGATATATCATGTACATGTGTATTGGATTCTATCCATATACAATATGCTTCAAAAGAGTTTTAAATATCTTATTTTTGTATTTATACAAGTATGGAAAAAATCGGATTTCCATTTCAAATTTTGGTTTTTGGAAAATATGGTTTTTGTTTAAGGCCAAATATTTTATATCACAAAAATGATTCAAATGGTTTATAATATGTGTTCATTTTTGGTCACACATAATTGTTATTCAAATATCTTACAAGAACTTATTTTTGTGGAATTTATAGAATTTTATGGGATTTTATTGGAATTAAAATGGTTAAGTTTAAAGTTCTGAAAAAACCAAGCCAGATCAGCTGGCGGTCGACCGGAACGGTCGACCGATGTGCAGGAGGACGTGCACGGACCCAACCTACAAGGCCGGTCGACCGCACGGTCGACCGACTTAAGCACCCAATTCTCGAGTGCTGCCGGTCGATCGGGCGGTCGACCGACAGGCTTGGCTCGGTTGACCGGGCGGTCGACCAGAGGCACAACGGTCATTGGCCGGTCGACTGGCCGGTCATTGGCCGGTCGACTGGCCGGTCGACCGGAAGGGCGATTCTGCCTTTTCCTGGCTGCATCAGATATATTTTTTGAGAAGCTATAAATAGCCATCTCTTGGGCTGCTTTTCATAAGATTTTAAGAGAGCTTTTCTTCCCATCTTATAAGTGTTTTGCAGCAAGATTTTAAGGAGTTTGTGTGCTTCAAAGTTTTATTTTTATTTTATTTTCAAGGGTTGGAAAAATCAAAGAAAAATAGAGTCTTTCGGAAATTGATTTTGATCTTTGTTTCTATCTTCTACTAGTATTTTTCTCAAGTATTTTTCTTTGTGATTTGTTATCCAAACACCTTGTTTTCTTACACTTGAGCTATCATCTCTATCCTATCTATAGAATCTTATTTTTGTGGGAAATATTGTTTGTGGTCTATTGTGATCACCTAGAGTTATTTGTGGTCTATTGGGATCACTAAGTTGTAATCTTTCTTTTGCTTTGATTTTGTGCATATCCCTCTAGTGTAGAGGTGGTTGTGCTTGGGTTTGTGTTCATCCCTCTCATGTAGAGGTGATTGAGATTGTGATTTGGGTTTATGGTTATCCCTCTTGTGTAGAGGTGATTGTTGTCTTGCCTTTGTGCCTTGCCTCTTGTGTAGAGATGATTGTGTTGGAGAGAGGAGTTGTGTACTCCTTACCTTGTACTTGCAAATTCCTCAATGGAGATTCCCTGTACGGGAGGTCCTGTGCGGACATAGTTGAAATCCTTTTGTGTGAAGGCAGGGACGTAGAGTAGTGGCGCGAACCTCGAAATATATCTCAGTGTTTGTGTTTGATTCACTATCTCTAAACTATATCTCTCTTATATCTTGCATTGCTTTATATTATTCATATCTCATATATGCTTGGTATTGTTTGTGTGCCCATACTTGTGTTGAACGAAGAGAGCTTCATATAGCATCTCAACTCTTATTTAGAGGAATCTAGAGGAGATAGTCCAGAGCCCTTCACGAAAAATTCAGCTACACTCTTTGGTTACACATAGTGTGTTGCATTTAGTTTTTAATTCCGCATCATTTGCATTAGATTAGCTAATACACCTATTCACCCTCCTCTAGGTGTATTTTCAATTGGTATCAGAGCCTACACTCCTGATATTAGGTTTAACCACCTAAGAGTGAGATCTTGGATTGCTAATCTAGATTTTCATTTGCACACATATAGTTTATACACCCATGAATTTCATGACCCCTCCCATGTATGATGTTACCAACATTGATATTTGGAAAGTTAATATGTCCATGTACCTTAAAACCCTAGGAATGCATGTTTATCTTGCCACTATCAAGAAAACTATTTTAGTAATGACAAGTACATTGAGGCCAATGCACAAGCCTTAGAGGCACTTAGGTGCACTCTTAGCAAAGATTATCTTTCTATTGTTTCTCATTGTGATTCCGCTTTTGCAGTGTGGAATACTTTGACCTCTTCTAAGCTACAAACGATAAACTATGTGGAGAAAGAATATAGTGGATATGAGGCCGACCAAGCTTACTTCATGGTCCAAGGGAATGACTCTCTTGAGGTAAACTCGGATACTCAACTAGATGATAGTGCTAGTTCTTCAGGTGATTACAATATGGATGCCGATACCTTAAATGAAGAACTTTCATTATTTTGTAAAAACTTATTTGAAAATACAAACTTTTAAAAAAGAAAAGTTTTAAATTAAAAGAAGAAAATGAGAATTTGTCTTCAAAGTTAGATATGATTTTACAAGAGAGGGTTGAGATTTCAAGAGAAAGAGATTCCTTAAAAACCCAATTTGACCTTGTTTTAAAGGAAAATGAAATTTTGAAGAATAAAAATAATTGTGATGATGTTTTGAAGAAAAATGAGATTTTGTCTTCAAAACTTGATTTTGTTTTAAAAGAAAACAATTCTTTGAAAAATAAAATAGCTTTGATTTCAAAAGAATTGGGTTTAGTTTCAAAGAAAAATACTTCTTTGAAAAATGATTTAGATTCCCATGTTTGTTATGCTACTATAGCTTCATCATCTAGTGTTTCTATTGCATGCTCCACTTTATCTTCAAGTATTAAAAATGATAAATGTATGTTGAAGAAAAGTATAGATTGTTTGGGCTCCACTTTGAGCCAATGTGCTTGGATCACAAGAAATTAGAATTCATATTTCGAAAGAAACATGCACCACATGTTCATGCATACTATTCACGACATACACATGCTTCTCATGTTCACACACATGACACTATGTATGCTCATGTGTACACTTGTACACATTGTAGATGTACAGGCCACCTTACAAGATTTTATTATAATAGAGTACATAATTCAAATTTTGCAAACAAATTTGTTTGGGTTAGGAAAGGTACTAACCCCCATGACCCAATAAGGTATGGGTATCAAAATTCACCCCTATTGTATTTGATATAGGTGTGGGCTCTCACTTGACATGAGGGACTTGGTACCTTGATGGTGGATGCGTTTGTGCTTGATGGCCACTACATTGGATGCATCACCTTCAAGGATGTTTGGTGGGAGGACCACCATGGTTTAGAGATATAGAGAATAGTTCATTGGTTTTGGTAATTATCTCTAACTCTCATTTTTATTTACATGCTCTCATTATTTGACTAACATGTTTTGGTTTTTCATGTTCATTATGTTAAATGCAATGTTTATTAGAATTGTGATATACATATGTAGTATTTGAGATACACCCATGTTCATATGGATTCATATTTTGTGTTCTCACTATTGTTTATCTATTGTGTATATCATAACTCTAAAGCACGTGCATTTACCTTAATGATCATGTTTTTTAATAATTTTACACTTAATGTTTTGTTATATGTTTAGATGAAACTTTTATTAAAACTTGTGTTATACTTGTACAACTAATGAACCACAATTGATTATTGCTCATTTGTACTCATTGAATGTACTTATATAACCTAGTTTTGATGATTCTTGCATCTTTACTTATTTTTTTCTATTTTTGTACATGTTTTTATCTTCATGTATATGTTAATTTTGTCTAAAACTATTAGAAATACATGTCTATCCTAGAGTCACTTACTTTTCATGCAAAATTCTATTATGGACTCACTTGTATTTGGGAAATGTATGTATACTTCTAGTTTAGATAAAACATATATATACCTTGAAGTTTGTATTGTTTTATTCTTTACTTGAAAGATTTCATACTAGTTTTCAAAATTATCTTTAAATTAGTGTTTATTCTTCAATTGGTAGTGATTTTAAAACTATGCTAAAATATTTTTAAATCATATTTTTGAAAACCCCTACCTTCTAAGGGCGGTTGGATGGTGACCATGCCTTGTATACTCTTATTGAATATCTTTTAAACTTGCGCATGAAGGGTGGTAGATACGAGTTCTACACATAATCTTTATAATATTTCATATATTTGTATACTCATGTTTTCTATATATTTATGGATCATATCTAAAGCAATATTATATTTCTCTGATACATGCATATAAAAGATTTGATTGAGCTTGTTTTATCTATACATCTCTAGTACAAATTATTTTTACTAAGCTTGATTTAGTTCTTAATGTCAATTATTTTTCAATTCGTATCATATACAAGCTTATGCATTATTTTTATTGGTATTTCATAAAGGGGAGAAAAATTCTTATTTTATCTTTCAAATTGGTTTTACTTTTCAATTGGTATCTTACTCCTAGTCTTTTGATGAAAAATATTTTGCTTTGGTATATGCTTAAATTTTCAATATTAGTATCAATAATTTTAAATTGGTTTTATTTTCAAATTGGAATCCTTATTACAAAATATAATGTTTACTTAAAAATTTGGTGTTTATTTTCAATTGATATCATGTTCTTTTATTGATATCAATTCAAAAAAAGGATTATTTCTTTCAATTGGTTCTTTCAATTGATTGTGTTTATTGGTATCAAAATTTTTTTTTAAAATATATTGTTTATTTGTGTTCACCCCTTTGTGATGAATGACAAAAGGGGGAGAAGAATTCAGGTTTATATATGCATGTTTTACTATGTGTTATGCATATATCCTGTTTTATTGGTATCTTGAGCTTCATTGCATATCTTTATATGTTTAATGATTATGCATATGTTAAGGGGGAGCTTATAGGAAGCCTATCCTTAATGGATGCATATATATAACCTCATAAGTTTTGTCATCATCAAAAAGGGGAAGATTGTTAGCCCCGAGGCCTTTCACCTTAGTTTTGATGATGACTAACTTATGAAGGTTAGTTTACTAATAATCTTATATTTACATAGTTTCAGTTATTAACCAAGATATTAGTAGGTGTTTATCTTCAATATAAGAGTTTTGGAGCTTACACATGTAGATTCAAGAGCTCGCGCGTCAAGATCGCATCTAGCACTCGGTTGGAGTCAAGCTCGTTGGATCGTGTTTGGATCGAGTTGGCTTAGAGAAGGAGTTATATAAGAAGACTTCAGTTTATTTAGATCTTGTATAAAGATAAATAGTGTTGATATGCTCAAGTTCACACACACACAAGTTCAATTTGTTTGGTTTTCGGTTTAACCAGTTTTGAATTTCGAATAGACATATCTATGGTTTTCATGAATAGTTAGAATCAAAACAAGTTTACATGGTTTAAAGTATATTAGATTTTGTCTATATACATCTGTGCTTTATATATTTGGAAAAACTTATTTTGATGGTCTATTTCATGTGTTTAGAGTTTTGTAATTAACAAAACTTATTTTTGGATTTCATGTCAAAAACATAGATATATCATGTACATGTGTATTGGATTCTATCCATATACAATATGCTTCAAAAGAGTTTTAAATATCTTATTTTTGTATTTATACAAGTTTGAAAAAAATCGGATTTCCATTTCAAAGTTTGATTTTTGGAAAATACAGTTTTTGTTTAAGGCCAAATATTTTATATCACAAAAATGGTTCAAATGGTTTATAATATGTGTTGATTTTTGGTCACACATAATTGTTATTCAAATATCTTACTAGAACTTATTTTTGTGAAATTTATAGGATTTTATGAAATTTTATTGGAATTAAAATGGTTAAGTTTAAAGTTCTAAAAACCCCAGCCAGATCAGCTGGCGGTCGACCGGACGGTCGACTGGACCGGTCGACCGATGTGCACGAGGACATGCACAGACCCAGCCTACAAGGCCGGTCGACCGTACGGTCGACCGACTTAAGCACCCAACTCTCGGGTGCTGCCGGTCGATCGGGCGGTCGACCGACAGGCTTGGCCCGGTCGACCGGGCAGTCGACCGAAGGTACAACGGTGAGAAATCCGACCATTGGCCGGTCGACCGGAAGGGCAATTCTGCCTTTTCCTGGCTGCAACAGATATATTTTTTGAGAGGCTATTGTTGACACTCTAAAAAGACAGAACTCCCACATTTATCTTCAACCGGTCTGAACGATGTCTAACTTTTCGACATTTACAAAAGATAAGCAAAAGACAAGCTGACGACCAGGGATAAGACAACGACTCAGATTTTACTGATCCAGTGAAGCAGACAGTGAGCCAAAGTTGTCTTTGAAGAAATCTAAAAAGATTTAAAATGCTTAGTTAGCTCAATACTCAGCCTCACATTAGTCCCAAGGGGTTAGCCTCGCCTGAGAGGCTAAGCTTGTCTAGCTTAGCTATGAAGCTCCACAGGGAGCTAATTTACAAATTCGCCCAGCTCCGCTGTGAGCTTCGCTCGAAAATTCTCATTTAGCACCGCTGTGTGCCGAGTCATAACTTCGCTATGAACTGAGTCTTAGCTTCGTACGAGGCTCTGAATAAAACTTCGCCTGAAGCTATGAGCTAATTCTTAACATCGCATGATTTAGCTTCGCATGATCTAGCTCCGCAGCGAGCTTTTTCAGGTCATCAAATTGACCGTTTCAAAATCCCACGAGGGATTAATGGGTGACCCCACTAATTTAGTGGGATTAACGCCACTTTAAGTGGGCGGTTACACCCGCCCACTTCGTCCCACATTAAGTGGAGACAATTAAGCCATAACGGTAAGAGGACGTTCGTACAAACCCTCTAGCTTCACCAGAAGCTCGCAAAGAGCTTCGTGGCAAAGTCATTTACGAGCCTCGCGTGAAGCTAATGACTGATTCAGCTTTGCTAAATTCAAGAGGGCGGTTACACCCCACTTTTGGCTATAAATAGTCCCTTACTAGACACAGGGACATAAGGACGGATAGAGAAGAGATCAACTTAGAAAGAGAAGAGAGCATAATTCCTAGCAAGATGGCTCTACTGATCTTCTATTCTCCGATTCTCCGAACCAAGCGAGAAGAGAGTCTTATTAGGAGACAGTTCGATCACCTGATCGATTGCATCGTCAAAGGGATAAAGTGATCATGTGCTGATCAGATTCCTACCGGCACATTTTCCCAGAAATCTCAGAGGAGATCTATTTGAAATTCTTTACTTATAATTTTGCTCCTCAATTCTTTTTTTTTAAGTTTTCCCTTTCGCAAATCAATTGAAAACAAGATGGCGACTCCGTTGGGAAAATTCGTCTTCTAGCGCAACAAGGAGACAGTGTCGTAATGCAACAATCAGAGTCTTGAGCCCGTCATTTTTGAAAATCTGGTCATTCATTTCGACCAAGAAAAATTCGAAGAATTGCTCTCTGAAGGTAGTCCAGTGCTCCATGCTCGGAAGCACAGAAAGATATCGGTGGCCAAGGCTTTAGAGCACAAGCCAGCCTTAGCGGGCGAGCAACTGGAAGAGCCTCGTCCCAACTCCTCTCAGCCTCCACTGAGGCTACAGGTGCCTTAAACAAGGTTAACCAGGTTCCCTGTGAACTTAAAACTTCGCTTCCTAAGCAGATGTAGAAGCTGAAGCAGAAAGCTCAGTGTTAAGCTTCAGGCGAATCTCCACCACAACTTCGCGTAAGACAAAGGCAAACTGCTTATTCAGTTTGGCAGCATTACCGAGGCTATTAGCTACGAGGCTAAATTGGTATCTCTGTCTTCGCCTAATCTGGGAGCAGTGACCCGTTGCGCCAATCTCGTTCTCACGAGCGAAGTTACTGATGGCGTGGCTAACACAGAGCCAGTACCTCAGGGTACAAACAAAGTTTTCAGCCGCAAGACTGAAACTGAAGCACTCAGCAGTTCTAGCCACCTTTGCTACAAGGCCGAGAACAAAGCACCACAGCGTGCTTTGCTCTCAAAATCTTCCTGCGCTAAGTCTGCTCTTTGGAGCGAAGTTAAAGAATCATCGCTGGGCTCTGATAGCGGTGCTTATGCAGCTTCAGCGCCTAAGAGTGCTACCAGAATTCTCAGCCGCGAAGTTAGAACTAAAGCACTACGCAGTGTTAATCGCCTCTGCGGTAATCCAAAGGACGAAGCATCGTCCCGAGCTTCGCTTCCAAAGCCCTCTGGTGCTAAGTCCGCTCCTGTAAATAGAGCTATAAGCACAAAGGTGATTTCAAAATCACATGAATAGATCTTCCGCCCGAGTCTCCGCGCTAGATCGCTTAAGATCGGCTAATCCCGACCTACTAGAGTTCTTAACTAACAAGCAACTACTCCATACTTCTCCCTCTTGTTGTGAACAAGTGGGATGTCAGTTGGTGATGGTCCATTCAATCCATTGCCAACTAGGACCAGTGCCCGCCACCCTTCCAATTCGACAGTTCGTTTTTAATCGACTATCGGTGCGAGCTCCTATGAAGCATCACAAAAGGAGCAAATCGCGAAATCTACCAGATCTGCCCTCTGCATCCGTCAACATGCTAGGAAGGGGACGTGAACCACATAAGGGCAGACGAGTGCCGCGTGGTGCTAACTCCCCTTCGTTCAATTCTCCAGACCCGAACTATAGCCCTAGCTTAGGCCAAGTCTTGGTAGAAGAAGAAGGTGTGTTCCGAAACACCAGATCTAGGGTGGCAATACCCTACAATTATGAGCAACCATCCTCCTCGACAGGAATAGCATTACCAGAATCAATGAAAAGGTTATTCCAATGGTCTGATGATGAGGAAAAAGATAGTGGGTATGCCTCTTCAGCAACAGTCAGTTCGGTACGAACGGACAGAGTGTCAGTACATATGGCTGATAACGGTAATGATAACCTCCGTCGACGGTTGGAAGCTCAGGAGCAAACCTCCAAGGCCCAATAAGAAGCCTTGGACAACATTCAACAGATGCCCGCTCAACTCCTCACTAGTCGAAATAATAATGATACCGGGAGTAATCATAATAAGGAGGAACATAATGATGATGAGCAACCTAAGACTGAGAGTCAAAGGAAAGTTCTTCCCTTGATGCTGAAGTTCTTAAAGGCATCCAAGCTCAGATCGCATCCATAGCTCAGAGGGATGAACTGAAGAAGGCAGGCATGACTCGTCCTTACCCACTCGAATGGGATTCAGTACCATACCCGCCAAAATTTAAGCCACCTACGTTACATACATATGATGGTAAGAGCTCAACAAATCAGTATATCTATTACTTCCGGTTTCAGACCAGTAACGTTATAGATAACGATGCTATCATGGCTAGGCTATTCATTGGTACCTGAAGGGGGTAGCATTTGACTGGTTCCGAAGCCTCCTCTAGGCTCTGTCAATTCCTGAATCGACTTAGAAACTCGATTTCTTTCTCGTTTTTACGAGGACGACACCGAGGTAACCATGGACAAACTCCTCTCCACCGTGCAGAGAAAGGGCGAATCTGTCCGTGACTACATTGAGCGGTTCAGAAACTTATCTTTGATGTGCCTATCAGGGATGCCATTGCCCATGCTCTTGCAGACATGTAGGCATAATTTCTGGACCAAGTGGAGATTCGTATGTGAGCTGTCAAAGCCCATACCTGGAAAGAACTAGTCGAACAAGCCGAGATAGCCGAAAAGTCAGCTAAAAAGTTTGAACCATCTACCCTTAAAGGCAAATGGGTATGAACAATAAAGGGCATGGCGATATGGCACAGTCTTCCTAAGCCAAAGGGAAAGAGACTATGTCCGTCGAATTGTCAGGGGACGTCCCTCCGAAGACCAAGAAGAGTGGCGTCAATAATCAGGAGTTTAAGTTTCCTCTGAAACAGTACTCCTTTAAAGACGAGCAGGTGGTTATAATATTCCATCTACTCCACAAATAGAATAAATTGAAACTGCCAAAGGCTTGACGACCTAACGAAGTGGGATGCACCAACGATCCTAATTATTGTCTCTTCTATAGGATGGTTCATCATCCTACTAACAGGTGCTTTATCCTCAAGGACAAAATCCAGGCTTTGGTCAATGCCGGAGTTCTGACTCTAAAGTCAGAACAAAAGAAAGTCACTGCAAACAAGGTGACCCTTAAGTTCAGCAAGACCGCAAAAGTCACAGTTCCTGATGGGTCTTTTCCAATCCCTGAAGCACGACTAGAGATAAACGATCCTTCAGCTAAATATCAGGAGATTAAGGGTCTCGTTCCCTTGACATTAAAAACAGGGGAGATCATGTGGATACACCTAGACCTTGCCCAAGACAAATAATGGGATTTGAAGAAGTCCAAGTCGAAGGGCAAATCCTGCAACGTTATCTCTGTCCTGCCAGATGACGGTAATGTGACAACAGCTTCTCTTAGCGATTCTGAAAGCGAGAGGCATGCTTCCATAGCGCAGGCTGATGTACCTCAGCCAACGGGTACTCGAACTGGAAAATCATACTTGAAACAGTATGAGAGAATTTCTGACGAGACACAACAGTAAACGACGTCAGTATAAGTACCCATGCTAGCCCCGGTCCTGACCTCGGGAAAAGAGAAGTAGAAAGAAGTCCGGTTTGACCATGTCCTAAAGAAACCTTCAGGCCCAGGACTTAACATCCCCTTTTGCTTTGACATATTGGCCCAGGTGGCTAATCTCCCCGCTCGTATCACCATACAAGAGCTGCTTCGCGTCTCGAAGGAGACAAGAGAAGCACTCAGGGATGCACTGGCTAATTCAGAAGCATTTTTTGACACATATGCCAGAAACCCCTAGGGACGACACTCAACCCTCGTGTTCTGAATGTCATCATGTACAGTTGAAAGTACCTGCTATTACTTTCACAGCAGGATATGCTCCTCAAGGATAAAAAAGACGATCAACCTTTGTACTATACCGGATACATCGGCTCGACGTGCATTGAAAGAGTATAGGTTGATCCAGGGTCTGCACTTAGCATTATCCCCAAAAGGCTCCTCTACTTCCTTGGCATACCGCTGTATCGGTTGTCCGCAACCACTACTACGATATACAGTTTTAACGCAGGGAGTAGTTACCCACTTGGAAAGATTCGACTCCGTTATCGAATTGGAAACCTGAAATTAGAAGTGACATGTTATGTCATTGACGCTGACAAATCATACAATTTGTTGCTGGGATGACCTTGGATCAATGCTAACTGGATCGTGCCTTCTACTTTGCACCAATGTTTCAAGTACGTGGAAGATGATGCAACGGTACGAACGGTGTTCGCTGAGAAACAACCATTCAAGGAGGTAGAAAATTACTTTACTGATGCCCTGCTGTATCAAGAAGTCAGTAAAGCATCAAAAGAACTGTTGCCTGAAACCGATGATAGTGGCAATGAGGCAGATTCAGAGTCTGAAGAAGACACGCCAGCTACTTTGGTCAGTGAACCAATTGTAGCATGTTTCAATAGCCCTCAATGTAATAATCCCTCTGAGGATGTTGATGAATGGGTGATTAATGACAATGTTTTCCTTAATTACCCTGCGAGTGTCGAATTGTTTGAATCTGTCGCCAATAGCTCTCTACATATGCCCTTACATAAACCAAGCATGCCAAGTACATCTGTGAAATGTATAGAAGGGTCCGTCTTCGTGATCCTTCCATCCAAAAGGAGTCAATCACCAATAATATTCGGTAGAGCCCAACTATGAAGGTCTACGATCATAGATTCGAGTTCAGACTCAGAGCCCCCATAATTTTTCCATTATGCACGATCAGCACAACATATGATGAGAAAAATGGGATACAGCCTACAACGTGGGAGTGGCCTGAATTTCGAAAAAGGACGATGTGATTTTCTATGTAATTTCGTACCAAAAGGGAAACCGACAAATTACTATGATAAAACACGCAGGGGTTTAGGATATGTTACACCTCCTACATTGATTTGATCCAAAGAAAACAAACCGATCCTGTCACGCTCTGCCACTTCCTCTGAGTAGGAGTCAGATATCAGTGTGGGAATGATGTTCGAGAATCTCTCTATTAATATGACTTCAAGTAGTCAATTGGAGCCTGCGAAAGCTATTGATGTTGAACCATGGGTTCAGCAACTGAATTTTTAGTGGGAAAAGCGATTCGAACAACGCGAACCACCTACTGAAGACAAGGTGATTCGGGTTAATTTGGGTAGTCAAGATTACCCTAAACCCATCTTTATAAGTGAGAGCTTATCACTTATAGAGAAAGAAGAATTGATAGTACTCGTAAGAAAGTATATCGATGTCTTTGCATGGAACTACAAAGATATGCCCGGACTTGATCCGCAAGTAGCCATGCATCGATTGAACATCAAGCCCGACATCAAGCCAGTAAAACAACAACAACATCAATTTCGCCCAAACATTATGGACGCTATTGAAGCCGAAGTCCGTAAACTCACCGCGTGTGGTTTCATACGGGAGGAACAACATCCAGATTGGGTTGCGAACATTGTTCCCGTTCTTAAGAAGAATGAAAAAATTTGGATCTGTATTGACTACCGCGATCTTAATACAGCCTGCCCTAAAGACGAATTCTCATTGCCTATCACCAATGTCATGATTGATAATACCTGCGGATTCGAAAGAATGTCTTTCATGGACGGCTTTTCAGGGTATAATCAAATTAAGATGTACCCAGGGGATGAGAAGCATACTTTATTTTGGACACCAGTGGGGGTATACTGCTATACTGTGATGCCTTTCAGATTAAAGAATGCGGGAGCAACTTATCAACGTGCGATGAGTATAATTTTCCGCGACTACCTCCGAAAGACGGTAGAATGTTATGTCGACGACATTGCTGTCAAAAGTCACGATAAGAATGATCATCTTCGTGACTTGAGAATAATGTTCGATATAATGCGAGCTCATCGACTGAAAATGAATCCGACAAAATCCTTCTTAGGGGTTTTGAGTGGCAAGTTCTTAGGATTCATTGTCACGTCAAAAGGGATCCATCTTGACCTGGATAAAGTCAAAACTATCCAAAACGCACATCCACCTAAGAATCTCAAAGAACTTAGGGGTCTGCAAGGTAGATTGGCCTATATCAGAAGGTTCATCGCAAATCTCTCAGGCCCCTGTCAACCGTTCACCCGGCTCATGAAAAAGGGTGTCTCTTTTGTATGGGATCAAACCTGTCAAGAAGCTTACGAGGATATCAAAAGATATCTCACTAAACCTCCGGTCTTAGTGGCTCCCACAGCAGGAAAACCATTCCTGCTTTATGTGAAAGCTATGGACCATTCTCTCGGTGCTCTGCTTGCTCAAAAGAATGATGAGCGGCCACGAACAGGCCATTTATTATTTGAGCAGGACTCTGATAGGGGCTGAATTTTACTATAACCCTATTAAGAAGGAATGCTTAGCTCTTGTCTTTACTATTCAAAAGACGCGGCATTACTGTTGGCCCAGAGGCCTTCCACTCTAGTTTTGATGATGATTAACTCATGTAGTTATAGTTTACTAATAATCTTGTGATATTTAGTTTCAGATATTTGATCAAATTATTAGTAGGTGATTAGCTTCAACAAAGGTGTTTTGGAGCTTTCACATGGTGATTCAAGAGCTCGAGCGACAAGTTCACATCTATCACTCGGTTGGAGTCAAGCTCGGGGTATCACGTTTGGATCGAGTCGGCTTGGAGACAAGAAGGCTACGGTTTGTTTAGTTAAGATTTGGTTTAGATCTTGTGTTAAAGGTAGATAGTGTGATATGCTCAAGTTCACAATACACACACAAGTTTCAAGTTTTGGTTTTTCAGTTTAACCAATCTTGGTTTTCATGAATAGATAGAATCAAAATAAGTTTACATGGTTTAATGTATATTAGATTTGATCTATATAATATATGCTTCATCTATTTAGAAAAAACTTATTTTGATAAACCTATTCATGTATTTGGAGTTTTTGTATTAGACAAAACTTATTTTTAGATTTAATGTCAAAAACATAGATATAATACCTTTCATGTATATTAGATTCTATCCATATACAACATGCTTTAAAGTTGTTTAAATATCATGTTCTTGTATTTACATATGTTTTGGAAAAATCAGATTTTCATTTCAAAAATCTAAGTTTTGGAAAATACAGTTTTTGGTTTAAGGCAAATTTTTCATGTCACAAAAATAGTTCAAAATGTTTGTAACATGTTTTGATTTTTACTCAAACATGTTTGTATATCATAGTATTATATTGAACTGATTTTTGTGAAATTTATGAGATTTTATGGGATTTAATTGATAATAAAAACCTAAGTTTTTAAGTTCCAAAATGGCTGGACTGGCTTACTGCCGGTCGACCGGACCGGTCGACCGTTGCAGTGCGGTCGACCGACGTGCACAAGCGTGCACGCCGGCATTGGACTAGTGGCCGGTTGACCGGGACGGTCGACCGTCCAGAGAGCTCTTCTCTTTGGAAATGTCCCCGGTCGACCGGATCGGTCGACCGGCAGAGAGCTCTGCTCTCTGTAACCAGTCTCAGTCGACCGATCCGGTCGACCGTAGGGCTCAACGGTCAAAAATATGACCGTTGGCCGGTCGACCGCCCGGTCGACCGGAAGGGCAAATTGGCCCTTTTCAGCTGCCAACGGGCAGATTTGAAATGAGGGTATAAATACCCTATTTCTTGGTTGTTTTGAATAAGTTTTTTAGAGAGCAAAATTTCCATCTTTACAAGTGTTTTAACACAAGTTTTCAAAAGAGTTTTTAAGCCAAAAGGATTCATCTTTATTTGTTTTTCAAGGGTTGAAAAAATCAAAGAAAAATAGAGATTTGGGATATTTGTCTTGTTCTTCATTTCTATCAAATTCTAGTTATTTTCCCAAGTAATTTTCTTTCTTATTTGATTTTCAAACACCTTGATTTCTCACACTTGAGCTTATCTATCTATCCTATCTATTAGGATCTATTTTGTGAGAATATTAGTTTGTGGTTGAAAGAGACCACCAAGTTGTATCCTCCTTGATTTGTGATATCCTTCTAGTGAGAGGTGATTGTATTGGTATCCCTCAAGTGAGAGGTGATAGTGGAGGTTGTGTTGGAATCCCTCAAGTGTGAGGTGATTGTTAGTTGTGTGGCTTTGAGCCTAATCCCTCTTGTGTGAGGTTGATTTGTGTTTGGCTAAGTGCCTACCCCTCTAGTGAGAGGTGGATATTGTGTTGGATTGTGCCTTGCCTCTAAGTGTAGAGGTTGTATTGGTTGAGAGAGGAGTTGTGTACTCCCATATTGTATTTGCCCCAAATCCTCAGTGGAGGTTCCCTGTGTGGGGAAGTCCTGTGTGGACAAGTTAGTGGAAATCCTTCTGTGTGAAGGCGGGGACGTAGAGCTGTGTGCTCGAACCTCGAAACATATCCATGTGTTTGTGTTTGATCCACTTTCTCTAACTCTCTCTCTCTTTTATATTGTACCTTGCATTATTCATATTGCTCATTCATACTTATATGCTTTGTATTATTGTTTGTGTGTGCCATACTTGTGTAAACCAAGAGAGCTTCATATAGCACCTCAACTCTTATTCAAAGGAATCAAGAGAAGTTAATCCAGAGCCCTTTACCGGGAATTCGGCTACACTCTTTGGTTACACTAAGTGTGTTGCTTTAAGTTTTTATATTCCGCATTATTTGTCTTAGATTAGCCTTACATCTATTCACCCCCCTCTAGGTGTACTTTCAATTGATATCAGAGCCAACGCTCCTGATATTAGGTTTAACCACCTAGGAGTGTGATCTTGGTTTGCTTATCTATAGTTGCATTTGCACACATATTGTTTACACTCATGGATTGCTTGACCCCTCCCATGTTTGATGTTTCCAACATTGCCATGTAGAAAATTAGGATGAGTATGTACCTAAAAACCCTAGGCTTGCATGTTTTTCTTACCGCTACTAAGAAATCTTATCTTGGTAATAGCAAGCATATAGGGGCCAATGCACAAGCCCTTGAGGAACTTAGAAGCACGCTTAACAAAGAATATTTGTGCTTAGTTTCTCATTGTGATTCTGCCTTTGCAGTGTGGAACACGTTGACCTCCTCCAAGCTTCAAACGCCAACCATTGTGGAGGAATCTAGTGGAGAATCCGAGCAACATTGCTACATGGTCCAAGGGAATGACTCCCTTGAGGTAAACTCAGATGCTCAATTAGAGATGATGATACTAGTTCTTCTAGTAATGATTATATTGATGCTGACACTTTGAATGAAAAACTTTCTATTGTATGTGAAAAATTGCTTGAAAAATATAAAGCCTTGAAAAAGAAAAGTTTTGGTCTTAACAAAGTAAATAAGAATTTGTGTTCAAAACTAGATTTGATTTTACAAGAAAAAGTGGAGATATCTAATGGGGATTCATTGAAATCCAAACTTGACCTTGCTCTAAAAGAAAATGAAATTTTGAAAAATAGAAATGATTGTGAAAATGTTTTGAAGAAAAATAAGTCTTTAACTTTAAAACTTGATTTTGTTGTAAAAGAAATTGTTTCTTTGAAAAACAAAATTGATTTGTTTTCAAAAGAATTAGAAGTTTGCTTAAATGAAAATAAATCTTTAAAAAATAATTTAGATACACATGTTTGCCATGCTAGTATAACTTCACCACCTAGTGTATCTATTGCATGCACCTCTTCTTCTAGGATTGAAAATGATGTTTGTTTGTTAAAGAAGAGTGTGGATTGTTTGAGCTCTACTTTGAGCCAATGTGCTTTGAACCATACACGTTTGGAATCTATGTTTCGAAAGAAAGAAGTTCCTCCTATGCATGCACACAAATCACGGCATACACATGCTCCTCACGTTTATACTCATCACACAATGTATGCTCATATGTACACTTGTACACATTGTGGACGTAAGGGCCATCTTGCTAAATTCTGTTATGATAGGATACATGATATAAATTTAGCAAATAAGTTTGTTTGGGTTAGGAAAGGAGCTAACCCTCATGGACCCAAAAGAGTATGGGTACCAAAGACCACTCCTATTTTATTTGATGTAGGTGTGGTCTCTCACATGACGTAAGAGTGATGGTGCCTTGAGGTGGATGTGTTCCGAGCTTAAAGATGACTATTTGGATGCATCACTTTCAAGGGGAGTTTGGTGGAAGGACCACCTTGATTTGGAGCCTAGAAATTTGCCCTAACGATTTTGATAATGATCTCTAAACTCCTCATTTATGTTTACATACTTTCATTATTGATTTTAGCATGTTTTGATGTTTCTTGATTATTATGATTAAATGCCATGATAATTAAATTAGTGATATACATAATTAGTATTTGAGATACACCCATGTTTTATACGGACCATTATTGTTGTGTACTCTATTTAGTTTAACTATTGTGTATGTCCTAGTTCTAACACATGTGCAGTTACCATAATGATCATATGAGTTTTGTTTTGATTTCTATGCTTCATGTTTTGACTACATGTTTAGATATTAGTTTTCATTAAAACTTGTGTCAATACGTGTACAACTAGTGAGCCAACAATAGATTATTATATGTTTGTGCTTGAATGCTCATTTGTACTCATTAGATGTACTAGTATAGCCTAGTTTTGATGATTCATACATTTTGACTTGTATTCCATATTTTTGACATGTTTTAATGTTCATGTTTAAACTTCATGTATATGTCTATTTTGTCTAAACTAATAGCTAAACATATACATCCTTGAGCCACTTGCCTTCATGCATATACTTTTGTGGACTCGTTGACATGTTTTAATGTTCATGTTTAAACTTCATGTATATGTCTATTTTGTCTAAACTAATAGCTAAACATATACATCCTTGAGCCACTTGCCTTCATGCATATACTTTTGTGGACTCGTTTATGTTTGGATATGTATGTATACTCTAGTTTGTACAAAACATACATATGCCTTGAAGATTAAATTGTTTTGATGAAAATTAGATTTTCATGGTTTTCATGTTTAAGGAATTTCACATTGAGCTTAATTGCCTATTTTCATGACTATGACTTTCACACAACTCTTATACACTCACTTTACTTATTGTTTTCTCATGATTTTGCTTTCATGAGTATGATATGTGCTTTATAGATTTTGAGTGTTTGATGATCGTGTGACTTACATGTTTTTCATGGAATATGTTTTTGTTTTATTCCTTGCTTGAAGGATTTCGTACTTGTTTTCAAGATTATCATAAAACTAGTTGCGGTATTCTTTATTTGGTAGAGTTTTTCAAACATGTTATATTTTCAAATCCTATTTTTGAAAACCCCTACCCTGAATGGGCGGTTGGATGGGCGACCATGCCTTGTATGCTCATATTGAAAATCAATTTAAACATGTGCATGAAATGGGTGGTAGGGAGTATGAGTTATACACTTGATCATCATTGTGTTTTCAATTGGTATCACAATTAAAAATTTTTTTTGTATACTCATATTTGTCTATATATGTATGCTTTAACTTCAAATAATATCAACTTAGATTGGTATTTACTTTTTCCATACATATATATGTGTTTTAATTGTGCTTCTATATCTTTATATCTTGGAGCACAAATTTGGTTATGCTAAGCTTGATTCTTTAATGACAATTATTTTTCAATTGATACCTTATACAAGCTTATGCATCATTTTCATTGGTATTTCATAAAGGGGGAGAAAATTCATGTTTTACCTTTCAATCCGTTTTGTTTACATTTGGTAATTTACTCTCACTCTTTATGTTGAAAAATGATTTATATGTTTAACCAAAAGATTGGTTTATGTTTTTTTTCATTTGGTATCAAAAGTATAAAATATTTTCAATTGGTTTTTTACAATTGTTATCAAGATTCACTATATATGTATATCTTTCAATTGGTATCAAATATTGTTGGTTTCTTCAAAATGGGTTGTTTATTTTCAATTGGTATCATTAATAGATATCATGATGTTTCTATGTATACCTTCATGCTACATTGATATATTTTTCAATTGGGTATCATAATGTTTTGATTTGTATAGCTTATATGCAAGGGAAGCTTAACATCTTCCCTATATATATATTCAAGTTGAGTGTATGTGATATTAAAGTAATTGACCTTTCTTTGCTATGTAGTACACGTGTGTAGTAGGAACTTCACATCTCCTTTTATACATTGCATATTATGCTTTATATGGTTAGGGTTTAGTCATCTCTTTTCATATAAATGCATGTATGTAGGGGGAGTTAACTTCACGCCTCTCCTCTTCATGAATGTATATAGCATATATACTTTATTGTTTTGATTTATAAAAAATGGAGAAAAATATTTTTATACCTTTATTGTTTGTACCCCTTTGTTGATGAATTGACAAAAAGGGGGAGAGATATTTTGGAGTTTGATATATGCATGTTTATTTATGCATGTTTGTTTATAAGCATGTTTGTTATATTTTACCATTGATATAAAAAGCTTCTTTTGATGGTATTAGTATCAAGAACATCTTTTGTTGTTTTGTTGATATCAAGAGCTTTCATTGGTATTTAGAGCTTTCATTGGTATTTAGAGAACATGTTTTTTTTTTGTTATGTTTATTTTTTTTGGTATTAAGAGCATGTTCATTTCTTTGATATCAAATATCATGTTTATGCATATTTATGTTGAGCATTCATTCTATATCCTTATGTTTATTGCTATGCATGAGTTAAAGGGGAGCTTCTATGAAGCTTAACTTTAATCCATACATATATAGCTCCATGAGTTTTGTCATCATCAAAAGGGGGAGATTGTTGGCCCAGAGGCCTTCCACTCTAGTTTTGATGATGATTAACTCATGTAGTTATAGTTTACTAATAATCTTATGATATTTAGTTTCAGATATTTGATCAAGTTATTAGTAGGTGATTAGCTTCAACAAAGGTGTTTTGGAGCTTTCACATGGTGATTCAAGAGCTCGAGCGACAAGTTCACATCTAGCTCTCGGTTGGAGTCAAGCTCGGGGGATCACGTTTGGATCGAGTCGGCTTGGAGACAAGAAGGCTATGGTTTGTTTAGTTAAGATTTGGTTTAGATCTTGTGTTAAAGGTAGATAGTGTTATATGCTCAAGTTCACAATACACACACAAGTTTCATGTTTTGGGCTTTCGATTTAGCCGATCTTGGTTCTCATGAATAGATAGAATCAAAACAAGTTTACATGGTTTAATGTATATAAGATTTGATTTATATACATATATGCTTCATCTATTTAGAAAAACTTATTTTGATAAACCTATTCATGTATTTGGAGTTTTTGTATTAGACAAAACTTATTTTTGAATTTAATGTCAAAAACATAGATATAATACCTTTCATGTATATTGGATTCTATCCATATACAACATGCTTTAAAGTTGTTTAAATATCATGTTCTTGTATTTACATATGTTTTGGAAAAATCGGATTTCCATTTCAAAAATCCAAGTTTTGAAAAATACAGTTTTTGGTTTAAGGTAAATTTTTCATGTCACAAAAATGGTTTTAAAATGTTTGTAACATGTTTTGATTTTTACTCAAACATGTTTGTATATCATAGTATTATAATGAACTGATATTTGTAGAATTTATGAGATTTTATGAGATTTAATTGATAATAAAAACCTAAGTTTTTAAGTTCCAAAATGGCTGGACTGGCTTACTGCCGGTCGACCGGACCGGTCGACCGTTGCAGTAGTCGGTCGACCGGTGCGGTCGACCGACGTGCACAAGCGTGCACGCCAGCATTGGGCTGGTAGCCGGTTGACCGGGACGAACGACCGTCCAGAGAGCTCTGCTCTCTGGAAATGGCCCCGGTCGACCGACCGACAGAGAGCTCTGCTCTCTGTAACCAGTCTCGGTCGACCGAGCTGGTTGACCGCAGGGCTTAACGGTCAAAAATATGACCATTGGCCGGTCGACCGCCCCGTCGACCGGAAGGGCAAATTGGCCCTTTTCCGCTGCCAACGGGCAGATATGAAATGAGGGTATAAATACCCCATTTCTTGGTTGTTTTGAATAAGTTTTTTAGCGAGCAAAATTTCCATCTTTACAAGTGTTTTAACACAAGTTTTCAAAAGAGTTTTTAAGCCAAAAGGATTCATCTTTATTTGTTTTTCAAGGGTTGGAAAAATCAAAGAAAAATAAAGATATGGGATATTTGTCTTGTTCTTTATTTCTATCAAATTCTAATTGTTTTCCCAAGTATTTTTCTTTGTTATTTGATTTCCAAACACCTTGATTTTTCACACTTGAGCTTATCTATCTATCCTATCTATTAGGATCTATTTTGTGGGAATATTAGTTTGTGGTTGAAAGAGACCACCAAGTTGTCTCCTCCTTGATTTGTGATATCCCTCTAGTGAGAGGTGATTGTATTGATACCCCTCTAGTGAGAGGTGATAGTGGAGATTGTGTTGGAATCCCTCAAGTGTGAGGTGATTGTTGGTTGTGTGGCTTTGAGCCTAATCTAATCCCTCTTGTGTGAGGTTGATTTGTGTTTGGCTAAGTGCCTACCCCTCTAGTGAGAGGTGGATATTATGTTGGATTTTGCCTTGCCTCTAAGTGTAGAGGTTGTATTAGTTGAGAAAGGAGTTGTGTACTCCTATATTGTATTTTCCCTAAATCCTCAGTGGAGGTTCCCTGTGTGGGAAGTCCTGTGTGGACAAGTTAGTGGAAATCTTTCTGTGTGAAGGCGGGGACGTAGAGCTGTATGCTCGAACCTCGAAACATATCCGTGTGTTTGCGTTTGATCCACTTTCTTTAACTCTCTCTCTTTTATTTTGTACCTTGCATCATTCATATTGCTCATTCATACTTATATGCTTGGTATTATTGTTTGTGTGTGCCATACTTGTATAAACCAAGAGAGCTTCATATAGCACCTCAACTCTTATTCAGAGGAATCAAGAGGAGTTAGTCTAGAGCCCTTCACCGGAAATTCGGCTACACTCTTTGGTTACACTATGTGTGTTGCTTTAAGTTTTTATATTCCGCATTATTTATCTTAGATTAGCCTTACACCTATTCACCCCCCCTCTAAGTGTACTTTTAATTACTTGGTTAGCTAAACCATACATGTCATTTTCAGAGTGAATCCTTTGCGTCTCCTCATAACGAAAATAGGATCACTAAATTTGAGATTAGCTAAGTAGGCCCTCCTTCTGTCTCAGTACGACATGCTCTTTGTCCCTCAGAAGGTAGTTAAAGGACAGGCACTTTCAGACTTCCTGGCTGCTCATCCAGTTCCAGAAAGCTCAAAACTTCATGAAGATATTCTAGATGATATTTTCGAATCTAATATAACTTCAGAGGATGAAGTATGACAGATGTTCTTCGATAGAGCATCAAGAATAGGCCCTAAAGGTAAGATCATTACTGGTATGGGGGTTGTATTTATCTCACCATAAAATCATGTCCTTCCAAGGGCGTTTTCATTGACGGAACCATGTTCCAACAATGTGGCAGATAATAACGCTCTACTCATTGGCCTTCAGCTCACCCATAAAATGGGGGTACGCTTTCTTGAAGCTTATGGTGATTCAAAACTGATTATTAATCAGATTAAAGGAGAATATGAGGTCCGTCACGGAGATCTGGTACCTTATTATCATGAAGTCATCAAAATGGCTAACTTATTTGATGGCTTGTACATCGGTCATGTGTCCCGATCCCAAAATATTAAGGCCAACGTTCTAGCTGCACTAGCGACAACATTAGCCTTATCGATCGGCACAACATATCATCTTATAGTAGCTACTCGACACCTTGTTTGTCCTAAACATGTGTTGAAAACCAAGGAGGTCTATATCACCTCGACGGATTTTGATCCGAGAGATTAGCGATTTCTCCTCATTGACTATGCTTTGCATGATATATTGCCGGATGACCCTAAATAAGCGGCATCTATCAGACGAAAGTCTCTCCGTTTCCACTATGATCCAATAGTAAAAATGTTGGCCCACAGGCCCATCACTCTAGTTTTGATGATGATTAACTCATGTAGTATAGTTTACTAATAATCTTGTGTTTAGATAGTTTCAGTGATTAACCAAGATACTAGTAGGTGTTTAGCTTCAACAAAAGAATTTTGGAGCTTACACAAGGTGATTCAAGAGCTCGCGCGTCAAGATCGCATCTAGTACTCGGTTGGAGTCAAGCTCGTTGGATCGTGTTTGGATCGAGTCGGCTTGGAGACAAGAAGATTTCGGTTTGTGTTTTAGTTTAGTTGTTTCGATCTTGTGTAAAGCTAGATAGTGTTGATATGCTCAAGTTCACATACACACACAAGTTTTAAAGTTTATTGGTTTTGGTTTTCGGTTTAACCGACTTTGGATTTCATGTTAAAAACATATAGATATATATATATATATATATATATATATATATATATATATATATATATATATATCTTATATGTATATTGGATTTTATCCATATACAATATGCTTCAAAGTTGTTTCAATATCATGTTTTTGTATTTACATGAGTTTTGGAGAAAACGGTTTTCCATTTCAAAAATTTAAGTTTTGAAAAATACTGATTTTTGTTTAAAGCCTAATTTTTATATCACAAAAATGGTTCAAATTGTTTATAATATGTGTTAAATTTTTATCACACATATTTGTATTTTAAAGATCTAATAAGAACTTATTTTTGTGGAATTTATGTGTATTTTATGGGATTTTTTAGAAGGTAAAAAGACCAAATTTATAATCCCCATTTTGTTTGACCTGACCTTCTGCCGGTCGACTGGACGGTCGACCGAGATAGAAGTCGGTCGACCGGTCCATTCGACCGATGTGCACAAACGTGCACAGGCCGTTTAGGCTGGAGGGCCGGTCGACCGACCCGGTCGACCGCTAAAGAGCTCTGCTCTCTGGATCTGGCGCGGTCGACCAGGCCGTCGATCGGCAGAGAGCTTCTGCTCTTTGTATCTAGGCCTCGGTCGACCGGGCGGTCGATCGATGGCACAACGGTCAGAAATCTGAACGTTGGCCGGTCGACCAGGCGGTCGACCGACAACAGAAAGTTTCTGCTGTCTTGGCCCAACGGCTAGTTTTTGGATTAGGTTATAAATACCCATCCCTTTGGACTGTTTTGAAAAAGAATTTTAAGAGAAAAATTTTTCATCTTCTTAAGTGTTTTAGCTACAAGTTTTAAAAGAGTTTTTAGGTTAAAAAGGATTTATCTTTATTTGTTTTCAAGGGTTGGAAAATTCAAAGAAAATTAGAGTATTTAGGATATTGGTTTTGATCTTCATTTCTAACTTATTCTAGTTGTTTTTTCAAGTATTTTTCTTTGTGTTTTGATTTTCAAACACCTTGATTTCTCACACTTGAGCTATCTATCTATCCTATCTATTAGGATCTTGTTTTGATGAGAAAATTAGTTTGTGGTCTTTGAGATCACCAAAAGTTGTAACCTTCCTTGTATTTGTTAGTATCTTTCTTGTGTAGAGGTGATTGTGGAGGTTGTGTTGGTATCCCTCTAAGCGTAGAGGTGACTGAGGTTATTATTTGGCTTTGTGCCTATCCCTCTAGTGAGAGGTGATTGTTGTTTGGCTAAGTGCCCATCCCTCTAAGTGTAGAGGTGATTGTTGTTGTATCTTGCCTCTTGTGTAGAGGTTGTGTTTGTTGGAGAGAGGAGTTGTATACTCCTAGTTTGTATTACCCAAATCCTCAGTGGAGGTTCCCTGTGTGGACGATTTAGTGAAAATCCTTCTGTGTGAAGGCGGGGACGTAGAGCAGTGGCTCGAACCTTGAAATATATCTTTGTGTTTGCAATTGATCCACTATCTCTTAACTCTCTCTCTCTCTCTCTCTCTCTCTCTCTCTCTTTATATCTTGCATTGATTCATATTGTTCATATCATATATATATCCTTGGTATTGTTTGTGTGCCATATTTGTGTTGAACCAAGAGAGCTTTACATAGCACCTCAACTCTTATTTAGAGGAATTTAGAGGAGATAGTCCAGAGCCCTTCACCGGAAATTCGGCTATACTCTTTGATCACCCTAAGAGTGTTGCAATTTATTTTTAATTCTGCATCATTTGTCATTAGATTAACCATACACCTATTCAGCCCCCCTCTAGGTGTATTTACAATTGGTATCAGAGCCTATGCTCTTGATATTAGGTTTAACCACCTAGGAGTGAGATCTTGGTTAGCTAATCTAGATTTGCATTTGCACACTTATTTGTTTACACACACTCATGGACTTCATGACCCCTCCCATGTATGATACTTCTAACATTGATCTTCGGAAAGTTAAGATATCCATGTACCTTAAAACCCTAGGTATGCATGTTCACCTTGCCGCTACCAAGAAATCTTATCTTGGTAATAACAAGCATATAGAGGCTAATGCATAAGCCCTAATGGCACTTAGAAATACGCTAAGCAAAGAATATTTATCTATTGTTTCTCATTGTGATTCCGCTTTTGCAGTGTGGAACACTTTGACCTCTCCCGCGCTGCAAACGACGAAATATGCGAAGGAAGAATCTAGTGTAGATGAGTCCGACCAACCTCGCTACATGGTCCAAGGGAATGACTCCCTTGAGGTAAACTAGGATACTCATCTAGGTGATAGTGCTAGTTCTTCCGGTGATGACTATATGGATGCCGATGCTTTAAATGAAGAACTATCTCTTGTGTGTGAAAACTTGCTTGAAAAATATCAAGTTTTAAAAAAGAAAAATATTAAATTAATAAAGAAAATAAGAATTTGTTTTCAAAACTTAACATGGCTTTACAAGAGAGGGATGAGATTTCAATTGAAAGGGACTCGTTGAAATTCAAACTTAACCTTGCCCTAAAGGAAAATGAGATTTTGAAAAATAAAAATAATTGTGATGATGTTTTGAAGAAAAATGAGGCTTTGTCTTCAAAACTCAATTTTATTTTAAAAGAAAATGAATCTTTGAAAATAAAATTGTTTTAATTTCAAAGAAATTGGATTTGGTTTCTAAGGAAAATATTTCCTTGAAAAATGATTTAGATTCCCATATTTGCCACGCTACTATAACTTCACCATCTAGTGTACCTATTGCATGCTCCACCTCTTCTTCTATTATTGAAAATGATATATGTGCTTTAAAGAAGTGTGTTGATTGTTTGGGCTCCAATTTGAGCCAATGTGCTATGGATCACAAGAAATTAGAATCCATGTTTCGCAAGAAACATGCACCACATGTTCATGCACACCATACACGACATACACATGCTTCTCATACTCACACACATGACACCATGTATGCTCATGTGTACACATGTACACATTGTGGACGTAAGGGGCACCTTGCAAAGTTTTGTTATGATAGAGTACATACTGTAAATTTTGCAAATAAGTTTGTCTGGGTTAGGAAAGGTGCTAACTCTCATGGACCCAGTAAGGTATGGGTATCAAAATCCATCCCTATTTTATTTGATGTAGGTGTGGCTCTCACTTGACGTGAGGGCATTGGTGCCTTGATGGTGGATGCTTTTGTACTTGATGGACACTACTTTGAATGCATCACCTTCAAGGAAGTTTGGTGGGAGGACCATCATGGTTTGGAGATATAGAGATGTGCTCTAATAGTTTTGGTAACTATCTCTAACTCCTATTTTGTTTACATGCTTTTAGATTATTAATTTTTAGCATATTTGATTTTTTCATGATTAGTATGTTAAATGCCATGTTAATTAGACTATTGATATGCATATGTAGTCTTTGAGATACACCCATATTTATATGGATTATTATTTTTATGTTCTCACTTTAGTTTAGCTATTGTATATATCATAGATTTAAACACGTGCATTTACCTTAATGATCATGTTTGTTTATGATTTAGCACTCCATGGTTTTAATTGCTTGTTTAGATGTAGTTTTCATTAAAACTTGTGTATAAACTTGTACATCTAGTGAGCCACATTTGATTCTTGTATGTTGTGCTTCATTACTCATTTGTACCCATTAGATGTACTAGTATAGCCTAGTTTTGATGATTTGTGCATTTTGACTTGTTTTCCTCATTTTGTACATGTTTTTCATGAAAATATATTTAGCTTCATGTATATGTCAATTTTGTCAAAACTTTAAGATATACATGTATACCCTTGAGTCACTTGCTTTTTATGTAAAATTCGATTATGGACTCATTTGTGTTTGGGATATGTATGTATACTTCTAGTTTAGACAAAACATACATATACCTTGAAGCCTATTTAGTTTTGATGATTTTCATGTTTTTGAGAAGGAACTTCATAATTGAGCTTAAATGCCCTATTTCCATGATTTTGTTAATTACATGACTTTTTACACTCTATGTTTGATGTTTGCTGATGATTTATTTTCATGAGATTATATGAGCTTTATTGCTAATTGCGTGTTAATGATTGTGTGATTTTCAATGTTACATGGATTTATTCTTGTTTTATTCCTTACTTGAAGAACGTCGTACTAGTTTTTAAGATTATCATAAAACTAGTTGCGTATTTTTTCATTTTTAAAAGAGTTTTAATTATGTTAAAATTATTTTCAAATCCTATTTTTGAAAACCCCTTCCTTCAAAGGGCGGTTGGATGGACGACCATGCCTTGTATGCTCAAATTATAAATCTTTTAAAAGTTGTACATGAAAGGGAGGTAGCATGAGTTATACATTTGATCCTCATTGTATTTTCAATTGGTATCACAATAGATATTTTCATATTTCTATTTTCTATATATGTATTCTTCAAATTTCAAATAGTATCAATTTCAATTGGTATTTACAATTTCATACATGTATATATATGATTTGATTGTGATTGCAATATCTTTACATCTTAAAGCACAAATTATGTTTAAGCTAAGCTTGATTTACTCCATAATGTCAATTATTTTTCAATTGGTATCTTATACAAGCTTATGCATTATTTTTATTGGTATTTCATAAAGGGGAGAAAAATTCATGTTTTATTATCTTTCAATCGATTTTATTTTCTATTGGTATCTTACTCCCATTCTTTATGATTAAAAAGACTTTGTTTTTGGTATATGCTAACATTTTTAATATTGGTATCAATAATATTAAATTGGTATTATTCTCAATTTGGTATCTTTATTGTAAAATGAGGTTATTTTTAAAGAAATATGGTTTGTATTTTCAATTAGTTTTTACTTTCAATTGGTATCAAGATTTCCAATATATATTTCAATTGGTATCAAAATTATATAATGTTTCATTTTCTATTGATATCAAAATTTACAAGACATTTTAAATTGGTATCAAGATATTTTCAATTGGTATCTTTTAGTATCTTAAAATTTTGTTACTTTCAATTGGTATCTTAAAAATATTTTGTTTATTTTCAATTGGTATCATAAATTGGTATCATAATGTTTCGATGTATACCTTTATCATAAATTGATAAAATTTTCAATTGGGATCATAATGTTTTGATATGTATTGCTTATATGCAAGGGAAGCTTAACATCTTCTCTATGTATAGATTCACGTTGAGTGTATCTCATATTGAGGAGATTGACCACTCTTCTCTATGTCTTACACTTGTGTAGAGGGAGCCTCACATCTCCTTTTATACATTGTATTTTATGCTTTATGTGATTAGGGTTTAATCATCTCTTTTTCATGTAATGCATGTATGCAGGGGGAGTTAACTTTACGTCTTTCCTCTTCATGAATGTATATCGCATATACATCCTTCTTGTTTGATTTGAAAAAAAGGGAGAAAAATTTTGAGTTTATTTATACCCATTTGTTGATAATTTGAGAAAAAAGGGGAGAGAAATTTGGAGTTTTATATATGCATGTTAATATCATTTATATGCATGTTTATTTTCATTTCCTTATTTTATACAAAAAGAGGAAAAATAATTTTGAGAATTTATATATGCATGTTTATTTTTCAATTAGTATCAGAGCATGTATGTTTTGTTTATACAAAAAGGGAGCAGTATTCTTCATTTATGCATATATGTGTTATTTGATTTATGCATTCATTGAATATCTTTATTGTTTATTGCTATGCATAAGTTAGGGGGAGCTTCTATGAAGCTTAACTTTAATCCATGCATATATAACTCCATGAGTTTTGTCATCATCAAAAAGGGGGAGATTGTTGGCCCAGAGGCCCATCACTCTAGTTTTGATGATGATTAACTCATGTAGTTATAGTTTACTAATAATCTTGTGTTTAGATAATTTCAGTGATTGACCAAGATACTTGTAGGTGTTTACCTTCAACAAAAGAATTTTGGAGCTTACACATGGTGATTCAAGAGCTCGCGCGTCAAGATCGCATATAGTACTCGGTTGGAGTCAAGCTCGTTGGATCGTGTTTGGATCGAGTCGGTTTGGAGACAAGAAGACTTTGATTTATGTTCTAGTTTAGTTATTTAGATCTTGTGTAAAGATAGATAGTGTTGATATGCTCAAGTTCACACACACACACACACAAAAGTTTTAAAGTTTATTGGTTTTGATTTTCGGTTTAACCGATTTTGTATTTCATTTCAAAAACACACACACACACATATATATCTTATATGTATATTAGATTCTATCCATATACAATATGCTTCAAAGTTGTTTCAATATCATGTTTTTGTATTTACATGAGTTTTGGAGAAAACAGTTTTCCATTTCAAAAATTCAAGTTTTGGCAAATACTGATTTTAGTTTAAAGCCTAATTTTTATATCACAAAAATGGTTCAAATGTTTATAATATGTGTTGAATTTTTGTCACACATATTTGTATTTTAAAGATCTAATAAGAACTTATTTTTCTGGAATTTATGCGTATTTTATGGGGCTTTTTAGAAGGTAAAAAGATCAAGTTTATAATCCTCATTTTGTTTGACCTGGCCTTCTGGACGGTCGACTGAGACAGAAGTCGGTCGACCGGTCCGATCGACCGATGTGCACAAACGTGCACAAGACGTTTAGGCTGGAGGGTCGGTCGACCGACCCAGTCGACCGTCAGAGAGCTCTACTCTCTAGATCTGGCCCCGGTCGACCGGGCGGTCGACTGGCAGAGAGCTTCTGCTCTCTGTATCCAGGCCTCGGTCGACCAGGCAGTCGACCGATGGCACAACGGTCGAAAATCCGATCGTTGGCCAGTCGACCGGGCGGTCGACCGACAGCAAAAAGTTTCTGCTGTCTTGGCCCAACGGCTAGTTTTTGGATTGGGTTATAAATACCCATCCCCTTGAGCTGTTTTGAAAAAGAATTTCAAGAGCAAAAATTTCCATCTTTTTAAGTGTTTTAGCTACAAGTTTTAAAAGAGTTTTTGGGTTAAAAAGGATTTATCTTTATTTATTTTCAAGGGTTGGAAAATTTAAAGAAAATTAGAGTATTTGGGATATTAGTTTTGATCTTCATTTCTATCTTATTCTACTTGTTTTCTCAAGTATTTTTCTTTATGTTTTGATTTTCAAACACCTTGATTACTCACACTTGAGCTATCTATCTATCCTATCTATTAGGATCTTGTTTTGATGAGAAAATTAGTTTGTGATCTTTGAGATCACCAAGAGTTGTAACCTTCCTTGTATTTGTTGGTATCCCTCTTGTGTAGAGGTGATTATGGAGGTTGAGTTGGTATCCCTCTAAGTGTAGAGGTGATTGAAGTTATTGTTTGGCTTTGTGCCTATCCCTCTAGTGAGAGGTGATTGTTGTTTGGCTAAGTGCCCATCCCTCTAAGCGTAGAGGTGATTGTTGTTGTGCCTTGCCTCTTGTGTAGAGGTTGTGTTTGTTGGAGAGAGGAGTTGTGTACTCCTAGTTTGTATTACCCAAATCCTCAGTAGAGGTTCCCTGTGTGGGAAGTCCTTTGTGGACGATTTAGTGAAAATCTTTCTGTGTGAAAGCGTGGACGTAGAGCAGTGGCTCGAACCTCGAAACATATCTTTGTGTTTGCGATTGATCCGCTATCTCTTAACTCTCTCTCTCTTTTTATATCTTGCATTGATTCATATTGTTCACATCATATATATGCCTGGTATTATTTATGCGCCATACTTGTGTTGAACCAAGAGAGCTTTACATAGCACCTCAACTCTTATTTCGAGGAATTTAGAGGAGATAGTCCAGAGCCCGTCACTGGGAATTCGGCTACACTCTTTGTCACACTAAGTGTGTTGCAATTTGTTTTTAATTTCACATCATTTGTTATTAGATTAGCCATACACCTATTCACCCCCTATAGGTGTACTTACAAAAAACACTCTACCATCGCTCATATGACGGTAACCTCCTCCGTTGCCTTTCTAATTCAGAGGCATAAGAAGTGCTTAAAGAGGTGCATGACGGTACATGCGGAGCTCATCAACCAGGTCCGAAGCTCAAGGATCAATTGCACAGACTTGGATATTATTGGCCAACCATGATAGCCGATGCCATCAAATATGCACAAAAGTGTTAAGCCTGCCAAATCCATGCAGACTTTATACATCAACCTCCAGAACTAATTCATCTGACTGTTGCGTTGTGGCCATTCGAAGCATGGGGAATCGATGTCATAGGGCCTATCAGCCCCTCATCAACAAAAGTCATCGATTTATCTTAGCAATAACCGATTACTTTTTAAAGTGTGCAGAGGCTATACCACTTGTTGAAGTTAAAACTTCCAATGTGATTAATTTTATCAAGCACCATGTCATCCATCGATTTGGTGTCCCTAGGCGGATTATCCATGATAATGGTCCCCAATTTGTAAGCCAGGTATTCTATCAGTTTTGTGATAAGTACGAGATTCAGAATATGGCATCAACCGCTTATAACCCTGCTGCTAATGGCTTGGCGGAGGCATTCAACAAGATGATTATCAAGCTACTCAAAAAATTTGTTTCATCAAATAAGCGAGACTGGAATGAGAAGCTTGGTGAATGTTTTTGGGCTTACCGAATAACAATTCGGACCCCGACAGGCAATACGCCTTTTTCTCTGGTATACGGGTGCGAAGTAGTCATATCGTTAGAAATCTAGATGCCGTCATTACGAGTCTCTTTATGACCAGAATGACAAAGGAGGACAATGATCGGTTACGTCTTCAAGAACTCGAAGCCCTATATGAGAAACGACTACAAGCTCAATAACATATTAAGTTGTATCAAACGCGAATTTCGAAGGCCTTCAATAAGAAGGTTAAGCAAAGGGTTTTTTAGAAAGGAGATTTGGTTTTAACCATCAGACGATCGATGATCATGATGCACAAAACCAATGGTAATTCTAGCCCAAATGGGAAGGACCCGTTCGTGATAGAAACAGTCTATTCGAATGGAGCATAACGCCCTATAACCCCAGATGGTGATACGCTCATGATGCCGATGAACGACAGGTTCTTAAAAAACTATATCCTTGATAAGATCCTTCTTATGATCAAGTTAACATTACACTTCTGATCAAGACCTTCAGATCCAAGATATTTAAAAAGAGCGCTCCTCACTTTCTCTAACGGGATCATACTACCATAAACCAGTGATTGGAACGAGAAATTATATTAAAGATAGTTTAAGAGTTAGCAAGTCTCAGTCTCGTTTCAATTTAACCGTGTAGCAAAGGCTAGATGGGTCGATCACAGGGAAGGATGCGATGCAAGCGTTTCGGAACGATCTTCTCTGTATTTCACTTAAAACAGAAAAAAGATAGAGATTGATTAGATTTGATTGATTTTGAGAAATATAGTTTACTAATCATCTACCACAACCCATAGTATTAGTCTCAAATAATGAATATCATATTGAAATAATAAACGTCCACCCTAGGTTATTAATTTCTATTCAAGCAAATGAATAATATTGGAACCCTAACTAGTGTACACTAATAATGATTAAACAGTTGTTCATCCTAATTTCAAAGCATAGCATAAGAAAAGTTTAACTTAAATTTATGCTATCAAAGTTTTTAAGTATGAATTATGAAGAACCATTAAAAGTGTAACCTAGATTAAAGTAAACCTAATCAATTTATCTTCAAGAAGATATTTTTAATTCTAGGGTTTCTAATAGTATCTATCAATCAATTCATTTTTTTAAGCTAAACTAGGGTTGATCGAGAGATTAGCAAACTATGATTTTAATTTAGTTATTCATCTTTTTTTTTATGTTATTTTCAAGTTTTATGTGGAATTAAAAGAATTGCAAGAAAATAAAAGAAGGAAATAAAACAATTAATCTAAGCAAGAAAGCGGAATTAAATTGCAAAGAAGAAAAGAGTAACCTTTATTGGCTGTCACTGACCAATTTACAAAGCTCCTCGTTCTTCAAAATAGTCTTCTTCAAATAAAAATACAAGAAATTTTGGAAAAAGAAAAAGATCTAAAGAAAAACCCTAGGCTTCAGTCTCTGGATGCCCTGGCTTTATTGCTCTGCAGGGGTATTTATAGGAGATATAGGAAGTAGAGTCCCAGTACAACTCTCCCACGAAACCTCGTAACCAAACTCATCCAAAAGGCCGCGGAAACGCGGCCGCGTTTCCGCGGCCAAACCGTGGCAAATGGCCACGCGCTTTCATGCGTGGCCTCCTCTGGTTCGTTCATCTGGGATTCTCCTTTTAGATTCTGTATTTAAACTTCTATCTTGAGAACTCGAGATAACTTGGGAAGCAAGTTATCATAAATCCGAATTTGTAAAAGGATTTTTATCTTTAAACTTTTCTCCTTTTATCTTAGCCTTGTCTTGCAAGCAAGTAGGATTGAGTAGAAGTCCATCTCATCTTATCATTTTCCTCCTCTTCTAGCAATTAGGAGTTCTATTTTATCCTTCCTTTTCTTCCCTTAGATTTTAAATAAATAATTAAAATCTAAGTTTAGATTAGGTTAGATAATTTAGAAACTTCTAAATTACTACAACTTTTGCATATGGGCTTTTTAGGCTTTTGGGCTTCACTCAGGCTTTATTTCTTTATTTTTTTAATTACTCAAGGCCTGCACACATTAAACAATAAAACATTAGTAGTAGTGCATAATAAAAGAATAAATAGGGAAATATGATGGTAAATGTGATGATGAATATGCACTTTTTACTACCTATCACACCCCCACACTTATCTTTTTGCTCGTCCTGGAGTAAAAATAAAAAAGAAAGATAAAAGAAAAGAAAAACCAATCTATCCTAACTCACTTTCGTAGGCATCACGGTTGCACTTAGCATGTGCAACAAGCTGTTAAACCCCTAGGTTACCCTAGAGGACGAGTGTTGTCTCGTGAGGGTTTTCAGTGGATTACACCCACAAAATCCATAAAAAGGAAAATGTTAGTGAATTAGTTAAATTATTTTATTATTTAGTTAAATATTTTGAAAAAAAACAAAATATTTGAAATATGTTTGAAGAAACTAAGTAATCTATAAGTTTTAGGATTATCATTTTTATTCATTCTTAAACTTAGTCTTTATATAATAATTTGTTATCAATTTTAGGTAAGAATCAAAATTGAATTTTTGTATAGTCTCTTTCGTTACCCTAAGTCATATGCATCCTTGTGAATCTTTACTAGGAATTCTTTAACTTGGACTCTCATGCCTCTTTATTATTATTTTCTCTGTTTTTTAATATGTATGTATAACTTATCTAATTTTCTTTTGTGTAAGTATCAAGGCTTCTTGAGGCCCTCATACCTAACTAATTGACTATTAGATGTGTTAATACATACATAAATAATATTTCTTAGTTTTCTTAGGCTTTCTAATCCACCCATGTAGCGAACCTAAGCTCGGTGGCTCCCAAACTGGTTGGTTTTAGGGCACCGGGTGAGAAAACACCCCACAGACTTAAGGATTCGAGTGAACTAGGCCACAAAACCAATGTCTTAATTTATAAAATCACCGTTAACGCATGAATACTTATGCTTCTTGAGGCACATGTATCCAGCTTCATTTATATATTTATTTTTTATAAGGCACAAGAGTCTTTGTCTTAGAATCCTAAATGTGGAAGTGTATTGGGAATGCACATTTCATTAAGGTAAAAATTAAGACTAATTAATTATTCAATTTTCCTCCTATGCCTAAAAAAAATCCAACAATTATTTTATTTTGACAAGTTTTTAGAAATCCTAATCATGATTTTCCTAACTCTTAAGATTAACTTAGATTTCTTACAAAAGATAAGTCAAAATATTGTCTTCTTTTTCAACTATGTATCTAAAAAAAATTTTATTACATATTTTTATTTTTTATTTTTTATATTTTTATTGTTATGTTAGAAACAATATAAAGAAATTTTTTTTCTATGTTATATATATATTTTTTGTTTTCATTTTTTAATTTTTTAATTTTATTTTTATTTTATTTTTATAAAATTAAGGTTTTACCCTCCCCCACACTTATCTCATGCATTGTCCCCAATGTACGAATGAAATGCATGAATGCATGAATTGGCAGAGAGATAGAGTTACCGATATATTGGGTCAAAAAGACCCATGGCTGCATTTACTTCCGGTACTGATTTCAAAAATATTTCCATTTTTAGGGTCGTATATCTCTATGGCTCCGTGTGGAAACACAGTCTTAACAATGAAAGGCCCTGTCCATCTTGATTTTAACTTGCCGAGAAAGAGATGAAGTCTAGAGTTATAGAGTAACACTTTTTGTCCTTGGACAAAAGTTTTTCTAGTGATGAACTTATCGTGAAAAACCTTAACCCTATCTTTCATAATTTTCGCATTTTCATATGCTTCGTTCCTCAACTCCTCAAGTTCAGAAATTTGCAATTTTCGAAGTTCACCGGCCTTATCTAGATTGAAATTCAGCTGCTTAATTGCCCATAAAGCTCGGTGCTCTAACTCAACCAGAAGGTGGCAAGCCTTTCCAAAGACTAGTCTATACGGAGACATTCCTAGAATCGTTTTAAAGGCTGTCCTATATGCCCATAAGGCATCTACCAATTTGGTGGACCAGTCCTTCCTATTTTGATTCACAGTTTTCTCCAAGATAAGCTTAACTTGCCTATTGAAAACTTCTACCTATCCACTGGTTTGAGGATGGTACGGTGTAGATAACTTGTGCGTTATGGAATATTTTCACATAAGAGCTTCAAAAGTTCTATTGCAAAAATGTATACCATTGTCATTAATTATGGTACGAGGGGTTCCAAAGCGTGAGAAGATGTTTTCTTTCAAGAATTTGACAACAACTTTGTTGTCATTTGTCTTGCAAGGGACCGCTTCAACCCATTTTGATACGTAATCTAATGCCAACAAGATGTATTGGTGCCCAAACGAATTAGGGAAGGGACCCATAAAATCAATGCCCCAAACGTCAAAAAGTTCTACTTCTAGAATTAGATTTAGGGTATCATATTACGTTTAGAAATCCTTCCTATCATTTGGCATCTTGTGCAAGTTTTGCAAAAGTCAAATGCGTCTTTAAACAAAGTGGGCCAATAGAAGCCACTTTGTAGGACCTTTTCGGCAGTATTGCGGGGACCAAAGTGTCCACCGAAAGCAAATTCGTGACAAAAGGCTAGAACGCTTCTAGTTACCTCATTGGGAACACATCTCCTAATAATTTGGTCACTACAATATTCGAAAAGGTAAGGATCCTCCCATATGAAATACTGGACTTGAGACAAGAATCAGTATCTATCCTGTTTTGACCAACTAGGTGGTGTTTGGTTTGTGACTAAGTAATTAAGTATGTCAGCAAACCATGGTTCCGTAGAGATGGCTAGAAGTTGTTCGTCAGGAAAATTATCATTGATGGGCAGTTCGTCGGAAGGTGCGTTTGGCACACGAGAGAGATGGTCTGCGACGACATTTTCAACACCCTTTTTATCTCAAATTTCGAGATCAAATTCTTGAAGGAGGAGGATCTAACGAATGAGTCAGGCCTTCGCATCCTTTTTGAGCATTAGGTATCGAAGTGCAGAATGGTCGGTGAATATTGTGGTTTTGGTCCCAAGTAGGTATGGGCGGAATTTCTCCAAAGCGAATACTACTACCAAGAATTCTTTCTCGGTTGCAGTATAGTTCACTTGGGCATCATTGAGTGTCCTACTTGAATAATAGATCACGTGTTGCTTGTTATCTTTGCGTTGTCCTAAGACAGCGCCTATCGCAAAATTTGAGGCATCGCACATGATCTCAAAGGGGTTGGACCAGTCCGGAGGTGAGATGATAGGTGCAGAGATAAGTTCCAGTTTTAGCTTCTCCCACGCGCTATTACACTTATCGTCAAAGATGAAGGGCACGTCTTTAGCTAAAAGGTTTGTAAGGGGTCTAGCAATTTTGCTAAAATCCCTAATGAACCTACAGTAAAACCCGGCGTGTCTTAAGAAAGAACGAATGTCCTTCACGCTTCGTGGGATTGAAAGTTTAGCTATGATCTCCACCTTACCTTATCCACTTTGATCCCTTCCCTAGATATCTCATGACCTAGGACAATCCCATGCTGCACCGTAAAGTGGCACTTTTCCCAATTTAGGGTCAAGTTCTTTTCGGTGCATCTATTTAACACTAGCTCTAAGTGATGGAGACATTGGTCAAATGAATTTCCATAGACGGAGAAGTCGTCCATGAAAATCACTAAGAAGAGCTCAACCATGTCAGAGAAAAGGCTTAACATACAACGTTGGAATGTGACGGGGGCATTGCATAGGCCAAAAGGCATTCAGCGATAGGCAAATGTCCCAAATGGGCACGTGAACGTTGTCTTTTCTTGGTCCTCCGGGGCTAATGGGATTTGGTTATACCCTGAGTAACCGTCCAAGAAATAGTAATACTCATGGCCAGCTAATCGTTCCAGCATTTGGTCGTTAAATGGGAGGGGAAAATGATCTTTCTAGTGGCGGCGTTCAACTTGCGATAGTCTATGCATACTCGAACCTTGGTAGGCAGTCATGTTTGTACTAACTCTTGCTTGTCGTTTTCTACCACAGTAAAACTGGACTTCTTAGGGACCACATGCACTGGACTAACCCATTCGCTATCGGAAATGGGATAAATGATCCCATTATCTAACAGTTTCATTATTTCGGCTTGTACAACCTCTTGCATGAGCGGGTTTAGCCTACGCTGTGGATCCCTCTTTGGTTTAATCCCTTCCTCTAGATGGATTCTATGCTGGACTATTTTAGGGCTTAGTCCCTTGATATCTGCCATAGTCCAACCAATGGCTTCCCTATGTCTCCTAAGGGTTGCCAATAGGTCATCCTCTTGCCTATTAGTCAAATTGGAGGCAATTATGACTGGTAACATCTCTTGTTCACCAAGATAGGCGTACTTAAGATGTTTAGGCAAGGTCTTTAACTCCAACGAAGGAGGTGGCTCGATGGGTGGAGGTGTTAAGCTTAAATTTTCAATCTCTATAGAACTTGGATTTGCTGCCCATTCAATCTCATTAAGGTTGAGATCACTAGATTCTAACTCTTCCTCATCCTTTGACTCTAGTGTGATCTCCTCGTTGTGCTCACTAGTCATATTCTCAATGAAGTTGACCTCAAAGGGCTGGTCGTTTATGTCATAGGGGTGTTACCTAAGTTGAAAACATTGACTTCCTTAGTCATATCCCCAAAAGTCAATCTCATGGATCCGTTTCTACAATTTATGATTGCATTAGCGGTTGCTAGGAACGGGCGTCCTAAGATGATGGGAGTTTGGGACCTAGGATTAGACACAGGTTGTGTCTCTAAAATAATGAAATCGACTGGGTAAATGAATTCTCCTACCCGTATAAGGACATCATTGATCTCTCCCTTAGGAACTTTAATTGAGCGATCAGCTAATTGGATTGTAACTTGGGTTGGGTTGAGTTCTCCTAATCCAAGTTGTTGATATACGGAGAAGGGAAGCAAATTAATGCTGGCTCCTAAATCGAGGAGTGCTCGATTAATTTCAGCTCGACCTATTGTGCAAGAAATGGTGGGGCAACCAGGGTCCTTGTACTTGACTGGGATCTGATTGGACAATAGCTCACTAATGTTAGTGGCTAGAAAAACCTTCTTAGGCACATTTGTCTTTCTTTCTTGGTGCACATGTCCTTAAGGAATTTGGCATAACTAGGGACCTGTTAGATTGCATCAAGAAGTGGTATATTAAGCCTAACCTGATTAAACACCTCGAGTAGTTTCTCCATATGTGCATTATTATTATTACTCCTAAGCCTATTTGGAAATGGGGCTGTAGGTTGGTGCACTTGTTTTGCTGATTTATCAACTTCAGTTTCTTTGGAGTTCTGTGGAGATGGAGTGGAACTAGATGGAATGGACAATTGAGCTGGGTCCTTGGCATGGATTCTTGATTATCAACTTATTTCCCTGATCTTAATGTATGTACCAAGTTACACTGGTTTGGGTCTTGAGCCTCATTGGCTTGCCTAGGATTCCTAGAGTTTGGCAATGGTTGACTTGGTAGAGTTCCCTTTTGTCTTTCTTGTTGATTCAATTGCATCTCTATCCTAGTCAAGACTTAAGCCAGTGTGTCGTGGCTTTTAACTAGAGTGTTCACCTTTCTTTCCATATTGGAGAGTCTTGTTTCCATTTATGAATTTTGGAAAGAATGTGAAGGATTTTGATTGGGGTAATTTTGTTGATAAGGAGGATTTTGAAAATTGTTGGAGAATTTGGGCCTTATTTGATCATTGTTGCTTGAGCCCCATGAAAAATTTGGGTGATTTCTCTAACCGGGATTATAGGTGGACGAATATGGATTGTTAGCAGGCCTTGTGAAGGCCGCACTCATATGTTCAGGCAAAGTTTGATGCGCTATAAAGACGGGACATTCCTCGAACACATGGTTCATGTCTTGACAATAAGTACAGCCCGCCGAAGGTGTTGGGCTGACTTGGTTTACTGAGACTGGTTCTTTAGTTTCAAGAGCTTCTAGTCTTCGCATCATAGCAGTTAGTTTAGCATCGGTAGCTATGTTAGCCTCAATGGAATGGATACCTCCTTTAGAAGAACTAGGGTCATTAGTCCTAAATTTTTCCGGAGTTGGTTCCTATTGAATGGTATTATTAGCTAATTCTTCATATAATAACCATCCTTCATGTTTGTTCTTTTTAAAAAATCCTCCTTGGCACATGGATTCTAATAGTGTTTTAGTTTGATATCCTAATCCATCATAAAGAGCTTAACAAAGTCGTCATTTCTCTATCCCATGTGAGGGCATTGGGCAAGGAGGTCCTTAAAACGTTCGAAGTATTTCCAAAAAGGTTCATTGGCTATTTGCTTAAACTGCTAGATGCTTTTCCTAATTAGGGCAGTCTTGTGAACGGGATAAAACTTCTTTAAGAAGGTTTTGACGAAATTATCCCATGAGGATATGGAACCAGCGTCTAGACTGTAGAGCCATTTCTTTGCTAAGCCTTCAAAGAAAATGGAACAAACCGTAATTTGATGGCATCTACTCTTAGGTTGGGTATCTTCATCATGAGACATACTTCTTCAAATTCTCTTATGAAAAAGTATGCATCCTCAGATTCAAGTCCATCAAATTTGGGAAGAGTGTTGATGTATTGTGGTTTGAGCTCAAATTGGTCAACACCTTCATCGGGTAACTGAATGCAAGAAGGAAGAGAGGTCCTAATAGAATAGAACCTATCTTGTAGTGATGGTGGTTGTGCCATGTGTGAGTCGGGTTTTGTTCGGGTGGTGAACTGGTTCTAGTTAGTCTAGATGTGAATGGGTCTCTCGACCAAGCCGACATGCACAGTTAACAAACAAGTTCACCCAATCAATCAAGAAAGAGAAAAAAATAGTCAAAATTCCTATTCTAGGGTAAGCCTTGACCTAGACGACTCCTAAATTTAGACTGTCTTTAGGAGGTATATTGCCGACCTTAACCACAAGTTAATCGGCCAGGTAGGTGGCAAGACCGGTGGGAGGTTATCCGTCAAAGACGTTCCTTAATTAAGTAACCACCGATCTTCGGGCTTTCGGCCCTTAGTCCCCTTCCTAGGCACCGATTTGGCAAGAGTTAATTTCGAACAACTTCCTCCTTCAGCCAATCTCCTAATGAGTCCGAGTTAACCTAAGGCCAACGTCTGGTCAATTTTTATTTTAGGGTTAGGGTTGTGAGTGTGACGGAGATGATTTGTGGGCCAAGGAAGGGTGATAAAATCCCCACCTTATCTTGTTTATGGGATTTGCCCTTAAAATTTTTTTTTTGTACGTGTAAAGCAATAGACAAATAATCACTCAAAAAGCAATAAATCAGCCAAAAGTGCTTCCTAATCTATATGCAATGCGAACGTACCTTGTCGCCAGCACTCTCCAACAGAATTTAAAAAAATTAAATAAACACGTGCCTATGATGCAAGAGTCTAAAAATTTTTTTTATTTTTCAACGAATAGGTTACTGTTAATTAATTAGCAGTATGTATGGTGATCACAGAGAAAACTTAACAAAATAGTAAATAGAACTTTCAATTTTAAGCAACCTACAGAAAATTAAGTGAGTAGTTCACTACTACGGCAGCGGAAACACGGCTATAGCCGCGTTTGCGCGGCTAGGTAGTAGGCTCTGCTGCTCTACCTTCTAGGGCAGGGAACAGAGTTGCTATATGTCCTTTGCTGCAGTTATATTTCCTGTTCTCTGATCCTGCAAACAGAAAGAAAGAAAAAAATTAGTTTTGAGAATATCGTGTCGTTCCTTCCCGGCAACGGCGCCAAAAATTGATTAGAACGAGAAATTGTATTAAAAATAGTTTAAGAGTTAGCAAGTCTCAGTCTCGTTTCAATTTAACCGCGTAGCAAAGGCTAGACGGGTCGATCCACAGGGAAGGATGCGATGCAAGCGTTTCGGAACGATCTTCTCTATATTTCACTTAAAACAGAAGAAAGATAGAGATTGATTAGATTTGATTGATTTTGAGAAATATAGTTTACTAATCATCTACCACAACCCATAGTATTAGTCTCAAATAATGAATATCATATTGAAATAATAAACGTCCACCCTAGGTTATTAATTTCTATTCAAGCAAAATGAATAATATTGGAACCCTAACTAGTATACACTAATAATGATTAAACAGTTTTCATCCTAATTTCAAAGCATAGCATAAGAAAAGTTTAACTTAAATTTATGCTATCAAAGTTTTTAAGTATGAATTATGAAGAACCATTAAAAGTGTAACCTAGATTAAAGTAAACCTAATCAATTCATCTTCAAGAAGATATTTTTAATTCTAGGGTTTCTAATAGTATCTATCAATCAATTCACTTTTTTAAACTAAACTAGGGTTGATCGAGAGATTAGCAAACTATGATTTTAATTTAGTTATTCATCTTTTTTTTATGTTATTTTCAAGTTTTTATGTGGAATTAAAAGAATTGCAAGAAAATAAAAGAAGGAAATGAAACAATTAATCTAAGCAAGAAAGCGAAATTAAATTGCAAAGAAGAAAAGAGTAACCTTTATTGGCTATCACTGACCAATTTACAAAGCTCCTCGTTCTTCAAAATAATCTTCTTCAAATAAAAATACAAGAAATTTTGGAAAAAGATAAAGATCTAAAGAAAAACACTAGGCTTCAGTCTCTGGATGCCTTGGCTCTATTTCTCTGCAGGGGTATTTATAGGGGATATAGGAAGTAGAGTCCCAGTACAACTCTCCCACGAAATCTCGTAACCAAACTCATCCAAAAGGCCGCGGAAACGCGGCTATGGCCGCGTTTTCGTGGCCAAAGCGTGGCAAATGGCCACGCGCTTTCTTGCATGGCCTCCTCTGGTCCGTTTATCTAGGATTCTCCTTTTAGATTCTGTATTTAAACCTTCTATCTTGAGAACTCGAGATAACTTAGGAAGCAAGTTATCATAAATCCGAATTTGTAAAAGGATTTTTATCTTTAAAACTTTCTCTTTTATCTTTAGCCTTGTCTTGCAAGCAACTAGGGTTAAGTAGAAGTCCATCTCATCTTATCATTTTCCTCCTTTTCTAGCAATTAGGAGTTCTATTTTATCCTTCCTTTTTCTCCTTAGATTTAAATAAATAATTAAAAATCTAAGTTTAGATTAGGTTTGATAATTTAGAAACTTCTAAATTACTACAACTTTTGCATATAGGCTTTTTGGGCTTTTGGGCTTCATTCAGGCTTTATTTCTTTATTTTTTTAATTACTCAAGGCCTGCACACATTAAACAATAAAACATTAGTAGTAGTGCATAATAAAAGAATAAATAGAGAAATATGATGGTAAATGTGATGATGAATATGCACTTTTTTACTACCTATCAACCAGTGTCGAGCCGATCGAACTCCGGTTGCATCAAAGAAGAATCAAGGATATGAACTTTGATTTTATCCTTATCACTCTTCTCTAATCATTGTCAACTAGTGTCGAGCCGATCGAACATGATGACATTGAAGAAGAAGCAAGTGTTAAATTGTTTTAGCCTTGTCACTCTTCTCTAGTATATAAACATGTACCTATCTTCAACTTAGAAGAATAGGTCATATTTTGAAGTCAAGCATGCCTAAGCAACAGTTCCAGGCAGATGGTTTATTTAGCCTGACCTGCTATATACAGTGGTGGCATACCTCTTTGCTCCTGTTCGATCGATCGATCGAAGCTCAACCCAACGACAAACGACCGACCGATCAAATGAGTTTACATGCTGGCTTATCAAGCCAAAACTCATTGAAAGAGGTTCGTGATGCATTCTCTTGCAGAAACTTCCACTTTTACCATTTTTACATTCATATCAAGATATGGTGACCGACCAAATGGTGACCGATCGAATGACAAACACAAATGAGTTATCTGATGACTTATCAAGCCAAACTCATTGAAGAAGATTCGTGACACATTCTCTTCCGGAATCTTTCCACTGTTCCATGTTCATATCAAAAACATGGTGACCGATCGAATGAAAGATCAAAGGAGTTTAGTTGATGACTTGTCAAGCCGAACTCATTGAAGAATATTCGTGACATCTCCTTCTGTAGAATCTTTCCAATATGGAAACAAGATAAGGATTGACAGAGAGTCCATGAGGAACGATAATCTTCAGATAAAGATCTCGCGAAATTCATGTCCATTCCTTTAATCCTCAACTCACCTACAGAGCGAAAAAACGAGGGAAAGCATCACGTTACTCAAAGTAACGAAATGATCCAACTCCTCTAAACGGCTAAGGATAGAGGAAATGTTGGCTCTTAAGCCCAACATAAGTTCTTGACAACTCATCATCCTGAGGGAAATATTATGGCTAGCCCAACTCAAACGGTAGTTGGTAAAGGCATATCAAATCCATTGACAGCTGAGGATTTGCTAAAAATCCTAAGGGACCTGTTTCCATTTGATTCCTCTCCAAAATCACTTACATGGAATGGTAAGACCACATAAGAAGATATTCATTTCCTGGCGAAATGATTAGTCAAACCTATCATGTTAACATTAACCTCTGATAGTAAGTCTCTAACCTACTCTCCGGTGGATAAAACTAACATCCTTGCGAATCCGGTCAACATCTCCAGCGGATAAACTCCACTTATCATTCTCCTCAATAGAATGACAAGGTTAACTCAAAATTACTGTTATGTTCAAACACCTCTAACAGTAACAAAATCCTGGTCATGTTAACATTACACCTCTGACAGGCTGTTTTACAAATCTCGTTCTAAATCCCCACTGAGTTCTCTAACATATAATCTTTCATGAGATTCATATTTCTTAGCTCCCCAGCGAGTCTCTAATAGACCCTCTTCAAAGTCTATTATTTTTCTCTCAGTCCCCAATGGACTTTCTTGATTGTCATGTTAACAATACCCTCTAACAATTTCTTCCAAAAAAATAATATCCAAAGGAGATATCAATTTTCCATGGAATTCATGATCAAATCTTATTCCCCTGATGGGATTATTTCTTTTACCGTAATCTCCAGCTTGTCACCTCTGAACGGTAAAATCCTAAGCTTGGTGGTTTCTCAATCGGTTATGTCCATATTACCTCTGAACCGACAAATAACCAAATCTCATCTTCCAGTCCAGTAGGCATTATCCCTTTGCCGTTATGTCCAGTTCGCCACCCTGAACGGTAGGGTTCTGAGTCTAGCAACTCCCAATTGGTTATATCTATATTACCTCTGAACCGACGGGTACCTAGATCTCTCTCTTATGGTACTCCAACTATCATGTCCAGTTCACCACCTCTGAACAGATGAGTTCATAACTTTGTGTTGGCCCAAAGCCTTCCACCCTAGTTTTGTTGATGATTAACTCATGTAGTTATGTTTACTAATAATCTTGTGTTGTTTAAGTTTCAGATCATTAACCAGATATTAGTTGGTGATTAGCTTCAACAAGGAGTTTAGAAGCTATTCATAATGATTCCAGGGCCAAAGCGTCAAGATCACACATTGCCTAGCCCATGGATGGAGTTTTGGAGCAAGTCTTCTTGATGACACAAAGACTTAGGTATCCATAGTTTAGTTTAGTGTGTTAATAGATCCATTTGTAAAGCTTAGTATAGTTGATATGCTCAAGTGCACATACACGCACGTTTTAGTTTGAATTTGGTTTCATGAATAGTTTGATCAAAAAAGTTTACTTTATTTCTATGTATATAGATATGTTCTAGATATACATACATGCTTATAGACTTATACAAACTTTGTTTGTCATACTATTCATGTAGTTTTATGTTTTGGTATAAAACATATTTTTGAAATTAAAGACAAAAACTATGATATATTTGTTGAATGTATATTAGACCTATGTCCATATGCATCATGCTTAATAATGTTCAAATATCATGTTTTTGTATTTCTATAAGTTTTAGGAAATCAGATTTCCTATTGAAAAATCAAGTTTTATTTTGATAAAATTGGCAAGACACAAAAATGAATTGATATGTTGATATATTGTCTTGGAATTTTTATCACTTGTTTGAGTTTCAATATAAAATGATAAAACAATTTTTATGGTATTTTTAAAAGAGATAAAAGATTTTTTAGAAATATATTTTTCCAAATTTTCTGTCTTTTTTGTGCTGACAGGCTGGTCGGTCGACCCGGACGGTCGACCGTACCAAGAGCCGGTCGACCCGTAGGGTCGACCGACGTGCACAGATGTGCACGTCTGGGCAGACACAAAAATGGTCGACCGAGCCGGTCGTCCGGGTCTGAGAGCTCTGCTCTCGGTTTGTTTGGGTCGACCGTGACGGTCGACCGAGATGAGAGCTCTGCTCTCTGTTTGTTGGGTCGACCGGGCCAGTCGACCGCAGTTGCCCAACGGTCATATTTCTGACGTTGGCGGTCGATCGGGTCGGTCGACCGGCAGCCTGTCAGGCTGCCAGCTCAGCCTAACAGCTAGTTTTCTGATGGGCCTATATAAACCCCATCTCTTTGGGGATTTTGGCCAAATTTTGAAGAGAAAAAATTCTGGTTTCTGAAGTGTTTAAAACAAGTTTTTCAAAAGTGTTTGGGGCTTTAATCTTTCAATCTTTATTGTTTTATTTTTTGGAAAAATCAAAGAAAAGAATATTTTGGGAGATTTGTCTGGTTTTCATTCTATATCTTTTGCAAGAATTTTCCCAAGTGTTTTCTTTGTTGCTTGTTTTCCAAACACCTAGTTTTCCACACTTGAGCTATCATACTATCCTAATTTATTAGGATCTTGTTTTTGTGGAAAAGAAAAGAGAAAAAGAAAGAGAGTTTGAGTTTGTGTTTTTGAAACCACTTGTTGTAAACACCCTTATTCTTGTGTATCCCTTTGGTAGAGGTGATCGGGTGATTGGTTTGCTCCCTCTAGTGAGAGGTGGAGATTTGGTTGTAACCCTCTTCGGTAGAGGTGTGGTTGTTGTATTTGACTACGGGCCTACCCCTCGGTTGTGAGGTGGTTGTTTGAGAGAGGAGTTTGGTACTCCTAAGTGTTGTAACAAATCCTCTTCGGTAGAGGTTCCCTCGGTGGGAGATAGTGGATTGGAAATCCTACACGGTGGTGTAGGCGGGGATGTAGAGCAAGGTGCTCGAACCTCGAAACATATCTTGGTCTTTGCGATTGATCCATTGTCTCTCTAACTCTCTCTTTACATTTGTGCAAAGCATCATACTTCATTCATATCATATTTGCTTGTGTTGAGTAAATTCATCTTGTCATATCATATTTATTTGCTTGTGTTGTGCCTTGCATAATCCATATTGCTATATCCTTGATTACTTGGCTTGATTGTGTGCGCACATTGCTTGGATTGCTTGTGTGGTGTGCCCAACTTATACTCATCCAACAAGAGCTTCACATAGCACCTCAACCCATTTCAAGGGGAATCAAGGGGAGTTAGTCCAGAGCCTCGCAAGGGGAATTCGGCTACACTTATTGTATTGTATTAGTTTGTGCATAATTTGCATTAGCTTCCGCATTTAGCGCACTTAGTTTTGCATTAAGTTTTAGATTAGCACTAACACCTATTCACCCCCCTCTAGGTGTTTTTCAATTGGTATCAGAGCTAGTGCTCCTGATACTTAGGCTTAACATCCTAGGAGTAAGATCCATTTGCTTGCTAATCTATTGTTTGCATTTGCTTGTTTGCACACTCATATAGTTTGCCATGGACTTCATGACCCCACCTATGTATGACCCTTCCAACATTCATGTTTGGAAGATTAGGATGACCGTTTATTTACAAACCCTAGGTCATAAAGTTTATCTTGCTATTACCAAGGAATCCTTCCTTAGTGATCGCAATCATATAGGGGCCAATGCACAAGCCCTAGAGGCCATTAGAAGCACATTACCTAAAGATTATCTTATGTGTTTCTAACATTGATTCCGCCTTTACAGTGTGGAACAAATTGACAACAACAACCACCACCTCGGAGCTTCAAGTGCAAATTCAAGAAGAGGAATCTAGTGGAGAATCCAATTCACAATGCTTCATGGTCCAAGGGAATGACTCCTTGAGGTACATTCGGAACCCCATAGATATGATGATTACTCTAGTTCTTCATGTGATAATTTTGATGCCCATGCTCTAAATGAAGAACTTTCTATTGTTTGTGAAAAATTAATGAAAATTATAAGATTTTGAAAAAGAAAAGTCTAGAAATTGAAAAAGAAAATAAGAGTTTGCATTCTAGACTTGATTGTGTTTTGCAAGAGAAGGTTTAGGTCTATAATGAAAGGGATTCATTGATATCTCAATTGGAACTTGCACTAAAAGAAAATGAATTTTTAAAACTAAAAATGATTGCCATGCTATTTTGAAGAAAAATGAAAATTATCTTCTAAAGTTGATTTTGTTGTAAAAGAAAATAATTCTTTGAAAATAAAAATTGATTCTATTTCAAAGGATTTAGAAATGTGTTTAAAGAAAAATGAAGTTTTGCCAAATAAAATTGATGCACATGTTTGCCATGCTAGTGTAGCTCATCTAGTCTACCTAATGCATGTACCTCTTCTTCTAGGATTAATGATGATATTTGTATGTTAAAGAGAGAGTAGATTGTTTGGGCTCCACTATGAGCCAATGTGCCATGAACCACACTCGCTTGGAAACCTTGGTTCGTAAGAAACAAGTTCCAACTTTTATGCATGCACACCCTCCACGGCATACACATGCTCCACACGGACACCATCAACCAATGTATGCTCATGTGTACACATGTACACATTGTGGCCGAAAAGGCCATCTTGCTAAATTTTGCTATGATCGTTTACATGTGAGAATTTAGCAAAGAAGTTTGTTTGGGTTAGGGAAGGGACTAACCCCTATGGACCCAACAAGATGTGGGGTACCAAAGATCACCCCTCCTATTATTTTGATGTAGGTGTGGGCTCTCACATGACGAGAGTGATGACACCTTGGAGTGGATGCTGTACGGACTAAAGGAAATCAATGGATGCATCACTTTCAAGGAAAGTTTGGTGGAGAGGACCACCTTTGTTTTGGAGAAATAGAGCGGTGCCCTCATTGGTTTGGTATCGAATCTCTAACTCCTATGTTTACATGCTTTCCATGTTTATCTTTCATAGCATGATTTGATGTTTAGTGATCATCATGAAACATGCCATGTTAATAGATTAGTGTTATACTTATTAGTGGTTGTTGAAACATCCATGTTTTTATGGACTTATATTTTGTGTTTTCACCTTGGTAAAAACTAATTTGTAGACGTAGATCTAATGCACATGCATGTACATATTGATCATATATGTGTTGTATTTCATATTGATATTTTATAGCATGTTTTCATTGTCTATAGATTAGTATGTAAATGCCATGATTATTAGATCCTTGACATACAGATATAGTATTTGAGACACACATGCTTGTATGAACCCATTCTTAGTGTTCTCACTTTTGTTTAAACTTAAATGTACATCATGAATCTAATACATGTGAATTTACATAAATAATCATGTTTTAGTCATGTGATTTCTTTATTGTGTTTTGATGCTTCATGTTAAGATACTTGTTTAGATGTTAGTTTTCATTAAAACTAGGATTTATACTAGTACATATAGTGGGCCACAAATAAATTTATATATGTTTGGGTTTGATTGCTTATTTGAACCCATTAGATGTGCTAGTATAGTCTAGTTTTGATGATTCATACATATTAAAATTGTATTCCATTTTGAATTTGTTCTATGAGGTTTACTTCATGTATATGTTTGTATTGCCGAACTTTAAGATATACATGTAACCCCTTGAGTCATTTGCCTTTCATGCAAATCTATATATGGACTTAATTGTTTTTAGGGATATGTATGTATACTTATTGTGTTGACAATTCATACATATACCTTGAAATGAAATTTGTTTTGGTGAAGATTTTCTTGATTGTGTTTATTGTTTAACTTCATGTATATGTTTATCTTGTCCAAACTATTAGATATACATGTTTATCCTTTTGAGCCACGTGCCTTCATGCATATATAAATAGTGGACTCGTTGTGTTTGGATATGTATGTATATTTTAATTTGTACTGACATACATATGCCATGAAGATTAATAAGTTTTGATGATTTTCATGTTTTCAATGTTTAAGGAATAATTGAGCTTAATTGAATATTTTCATGATTATGATATTCACACTTTATTTGTACACTCACTTTTATTACTTGCTCATGTTTTGTTTTCATGAGTCAAAATTGTGCTTAAT